>JAQLOM010000034.1:20495509-20509259 GCA_030068315.1 Chrysichthys thysi
ATCTCCAGTTTCTCTGAATCTTTTGATGATGTTATGCACTGTAGATGATGAGATTTGCAATTTAATGTTGAGGAACATTGTTTTTAAAGTATTCCACAATCTTTTTACACACTTTCACAGATTGGAGAGCCTCTGTCCATCTTTACTTCTGAGAGACTCTGCCTCTGTAAGACATCCCTTTATAGCTAATCATGTTACACGCCTGATATCAATTAACTTAATTGTTGCTAAATGTTCTCCCAGCTAAAACTTTCTAGCCTTTTCAGCCATTTGTTGACCCTCTGCCACCTTTTTAGGTACCTGTAGCAGGCATCAGATTTGAAATGAGCTCATTTAGTGGATAAAGGTGAACAATATCCCAGTTTGAACATTTGTTATGTTATCTATGTTCTGTTATGAATAAAATATTGGCTCGTGTGATTTGAAAGTCTTTTCGTTTTCATTTTATTCAACTTTAAAGAACGTCCTAACTTTTCCGGAATTTTGATTGTAAACAAACTAGAAGTCTAATCTAAGCTAAGGCAATCCTGACCATCTAGCCACTATGTAAATGCATCACGGAGCATCACACATTCATTTCAGTGTAACATGCTCTTGCTTTCTCCTCACATGACTTCACATGACCATTACATTACTGTCATTTTGGCAGATGCTCTTGTCCAGAGTGACTTACATTTATCACATTTATACAACTGAGCATTTGTGGCCTTGCTCAAGGGCCCAGCAGTGGCAGCTAGGTGGTGCTTGGATTTGAACTCCCGACCTTCCGATCAGCAGTGCAGCGTCTTAACCTCCTGACCTACCAGACACACAGCTCTAGTCTAAGCCAGGCACTTTATGTACATTTCTGTCAAGCTTTCTTTTTAAATAAAAACATAAATAAATCCTTAATTCGAGGTGGTTTTAGGCTGTATACTCCCACATTTGATGGAATGATAGTTAAGCTCACAACTGACTAAATTATGAACCCCTTCTTATAGAGTTTCAGTAGACCAGCACCAGCACTGATGCTGGATTCACAGAGATGCAGTATATTCCAGTGTGACACCCTACTGTAATAAACAAATCCAAACTGGGGTCTGGTCCAATTGGATTCAATCAGTATTATTCACACTGTGATTCACTTACACAGGATTCCCCCAGTGGGACAGAAGCCCACAGTCTATGCAATGTAATTTGTTCATGCACCACCAAAAAAAGCATGTGTAAAACCTCCACATGCTCTGAATTCCTGCTCCTAAAAAAAGAAACACAGTGAGACACATCACCTACATAGCCACCTCTAGAGGCTGACAGGACGAAGCCTTAAACTGTTGATAAACTGGCACAAGTTGGCACGTCCCACACACCATGACGCAGTCAGTACAGATAGCAGGATGTGTCTGATATACTGACCATGGAGGGCCATAAAGTGTGAACAAGTAGACTCTTTATTCTGATTGTGAGTGAGCGTGGAACAGAATGTGAGAGATGATAAAGACTGCAGTTATTCAGAGTGAAGAGTGCTGGGAAATATGGGGGCAAAAGGTGAAAGTTGGACATGGGTGTGGAGGTGAAAGGGATGCGGCTGAGTAAAATCTACCAAGGTAATAGATAGGAACAGTAATAAATCTTGATTCATAGCAGGACAGGCGGGTTGGGCCATGTGAGCAGTTTCATTCAAACCCACCCCCAGAAACCTCTGCTAAGAGGAGTAATAAAAACTGCAGTAGTCCATTATTATTATTATTATTATTATTATTATTATTATTATTATTATTATTAATTATTTACCATGGTTCAACATTTTAAGCTAATAAATAGCGTGTAGATATCACTTCACTCCGTGCTAGCGCAATCTTGAAAATAAATAAATGAATGGAATTCCGTTCTAGTTGCCTTGCCATCTAAATCCTAACCACAGACCACCAAGAAGGATTCCCAGAGCCTTTTCAAGCATTCAGCATGCTGTTCGCATTAAAAACTTCCCTAATGCATCAGTCTGAATATCGCCATTGTCCCCTCTGCACTGAGACTGTTGCTGTTTTCACTTCTCCTGATTCCGAAACAGTGATACCAGATGCTCAATCGCTGTAGGAACACTTCAGATACAGTTTTTACATCATTCTGAGGAAAACATCCACCTATGATGCATTGCTCAAGAAATGCAGATTTACAGCAGCAGCACTGTGAGATTGGTATTCTCTAAACAGGTCTCAGAACGCATGTCCCCTATCTCTGCTGACAGGACTGAAGACTTCCGTTAAAGGATATTATTGGTGCTTGCAATTCTTGATACTCTTCTGGACAATTGCATTCGTCCAAAATAAGGACTTGATGCTAAAATGTGCATACATCTCGGAAAGAAAATTAACAAATCGTCTTGCACTGCTCTCCTATGAAAACTAGATTTTTTTGGTTTACATTTTAAACACTTAACATCACCAGAAACGGTAACCTCTCTAGTCCTATTACACCATAAACCCTAATTCAACATGCGTCCTGTACTTCTGGCAACAGAGCTGCAGATCATAATCACAAGACCCATGACTGCAGGCGAAACTGAAATATGGCTGTGGAAAAAACTCAGCATGACTGTTATAATTGCAGATCTGTGACCTCTAGCTCTTAAGAGCTTTCAAGAACAAGCTGGAGATACGCAAGGAGTGATTACCTTGATTGACTGATCGGTAACTGATTACCGATTAAGGACTTGAAATAAACTGAGCTCTCCTTAAAAACTTACACTAGATTAACTTTAGCCTGGAAAATACATAATGTCCATGCATAACATTATGGAACACATGTTCCAGTACAATGACTGACGATACTGTTTCACATGCCCTTTAGTCACACTCTTTTTCAGGAATGCATTCATAAATGCCCCTGCTGGATAGACATTCCAACATTTCAACCATTTAAACACTCAATAATGACAAGGACCACATGTTACAGGGCACACAATTTTCCACTCCATGACTGTAAACCTCACTATTTGCACATGCATGTTATTATTAATGTTAATTACAGATGACCCAGTTAAAATTAATGACACTGAAAGTGTCCACAATTATACTGAATGAAAATTAACCTAGTTGTTTTTTTTTTTTTTATGACATTGTGAAAGAAACTACACTACGGGCATGGTCACATGTAAAGACATAGATTAACAAGAACATGCAAAGGTTTAGTAGGGCTGTGGCATGCTTAGTGGTACGCCATGAAGTGAATGTGCAAAATGAAAGAAAGCACAAAGTGCCCTGTTTACTTCCCTCTCCCCATCCTCACCCACACCACCATGCACTTACATCTGTCTCAAGACCAAATGGCACTCAAGCATGCAAACCAACTCGGGGGAGAAAAGAAAACCACACCCCAAAACAGGTGAATGACAGAACCCACAAACAGGTGGCTGCTGGTTAAGAATGCATCTCTTCAATGGGCTGAAAAGAGAGATGGCATTCTAACCCGCCTTTACCTTTCCGGGTACTAATGGACAAGCACTGATTGCCATCATCACTCTCCTCAGGGAGCCAGCTGCATTCCACTGGGAGGCGTCTGTCCTGCAGGAGTGTCCAGCAGCTGTCGATCAGGAGCTCGCAGAAGCTGCGGCATGGCATCTGTGGGGACAGGCCTGGCACCCCGCAGCGTGGCATTGCCAGCAAACAGAAAAACCACTCCACTGCATGGTGGCAGCCTGACTGCATGAGAAAAGCCCACTCACCCAGAAGTGCCTGCACATCCTCCAAACTGCTGTGGTTAAAAAAGTTGGGTACTGCGAAACTATTGGTTTTTAGACCACGGCAAAATGTTAAATTAGAATCAACCAACACACAGGGTGAGGATTCAGTGGCAGGTGTCTCCCTAGCAAAGAAAGTATGGTTGCTTTCTACAGTTAGTAAATCATTTGAGACAGAGTATTCCTGAGAATACTGTGTCATGTTATTAAGATCAGCATGCCAATCAGAGCTATTGCTACTTGATGTGTTCCTATAACTGCTGACACTTTCAGAAGAAATGTTTATGCTTATGTTTGACTGACTCGTAATGGGGTCACCAGGTGAACCAGCAACATTGCCGATGTGTTCATCCATCGAAGAGTGATCCACTTTCGTCAGATTCCTCACCAGCTTAGTATCCTCTGCAAGAACATGGATGTTATCTCCGCCAACAGACAAATTGGATTGAACAGTGTTGATTTCCTGCTTTTCCCACAGAGGGGACAAAGTGGCAGGTTTAAGTGTAGGCCCAGATTCAGGTTCAGCACCAGATCCAGAAAGAGACCATGATCCAGACTCTAACACAGAACCATGTTCAACCTCTGCCTTTGACGTCTCATTCAAGGCAGAACCAACGCTAGGTCCCCGTCCATTCCCCATCTCCTCACCCTTTGCAAGGACCTCCACATGTGTAGTAGCATCTGTGCCTTCTGTCTTCAGGGGTTGGCTTGTAGATACTGTTGTTGAAACAGATGTTGGAACAGTCGTTGGAACAGTTGTTGGAACAGTTGTGGCTAAAGTAGTCACATAGGCTGGTGTCTGCGTGCTCTTGCTGTTGTCCTTTGGGCTGTCAAACCATAACCATCCATGTGAGTGTCCAATGCACAGACCCACCAGCACACCAAGCCACAGTCCAAGCGAAGACATCTTCTTCAACATCTGGTCTTTCAGCAGCTCACACACAGGGTCCTGCAGCAGGCATGCCCACTGTCAGTAATCCACACTTACTCACCCTGGAGTCACAACACTCAGCCCCTCAAAGCAGGCAGAAAAAGTCCAGAGGAGGAGTAAACTATTCGGCGTGCAGGGGGGCTTGTTTCTTATTGGGCTGAGCTGGGGACTTTTCCTCCCACAGCTCCTCCTCCTTCTTTTGTCTATCTAGTGATACATAGTGTCTGCTGATAGATAATCTTGCCAAAAAGCCTGTGAGGCTTCCTTTTGTGAGTGCCGGTGATTTGAGCGACTAGGACAAATGCTTCATTTTCAGTCTTTACAGAGGCACAGACATTCCACAATCTACCCTCCTGCAGTTCAAATGGCCTGTGCAAAATTTGTTAAAAAAAAAAAACACAAAAACTTCTGACTTTTAAGATTAAGGATACAGTTATTAAGACCGAATCTGTGGTTTCTGAACCAGGTTGGCACTATGAGATCAATGCCAATTCTATCTGAATAAATTTTAGTAGACTATATCCTGTACAATTTAAAACAATTTTTGTTATTTGAGAGCACTGAATATCCATCAGCTACCCCTTTCCCATTCCCCTTGAAATAGTTTAACCCTATACACAAGTTCTACTAACAAGACAGGTCCTTTTGGATGGCTAAGGAGAAATTTAGCAATTCTTAAGCACCAATTAGGCACATCAGTCATATTCCTGCCTCATTTTCTTTTCCTCCGTCATTGTAGAATATATTTGAATCTCTCTTTTTCGCACTCTCTGGTCAATGTAAATTGTGCTCTTTGGCTCTACCTTGCAATTACTTTTCCACCCCCGACTCTCCATTTCATGCAGGGAGTAGTTAAAGAATGATCCAGGACTCACTCTCCTGTTCAGACTGGTACAGACAAGTCCTTAAGATCTGGTGACGGGACACATTAATGGGAGCTGTGAGCTACAGAATGATTACAAGACAAACAACTAGTTGTTCCGTATGCAGGCAGAGGGACTAAATTCATGCAAATGATGATCAGAAGTGCGCATGCATGGTTGGATGCCCATGGCTTTCACCTCTAGATCATTTGTCTGACAATAGAGACCATCTCATAGGTCATCTTAGCTCAAAAGAGAAAGAGAAATTCTTCCAAAAGCAAGAACTTTCTGCATTCATTACAGTTTGATTCAGTGTAATAATACCTTAAAAATATTATTAAAACAATATTTACCTTTTATTGCTTGCCAACAAGACTATAAAGTTAACCATTGGAGAAATCTAAATGAGTTTAATGAGACATCTTTCCTCTCAATTTAAATATTACCTGATATAGTAAGGTATTTAAAGTGCCTACTAAATATGGGGATGGGAGTACAAGTCATTTTGGCAAATATTTAATCCTTTATAAGCATACCTCTTATGCATACAATTACACAAGGCTCCCTATGTGGCCAAGTGCACTTAGCTAATCTTAAAATGGACATAATCTGGTTTAGAAGCAGTCATACTGAGCATAACTGGACTCCTAGCATATTTGACCTACACTGCTTGAATTAAAAAATAGAAAATAGATGAAAAAAGCTGGAAGCCTTTGACTCCTATAGCTGCATTGTAGTTCTGTTCAAAACTAAGCTAGGGGAAGAAACAATAAGCAATGGGACTATGGGGGAAAACCTACACACAAGATACTTGACGTGCCTTGGCTCTCAAGGAGCAACTGACCCCTCCACTTCGCAAGCATTTAGCCAGGAAACATGGTCAAAATGAGTGGTGCCCATGGGGAATAATGTGGGAATGACATGAACAAATGCTAAACAGCACTTCACCCTCATGCCAGAACCCAGTCCAAAACACTAGTAGGATTCAAGCAAGATGACAAATGGCTACAGGGGGAATTAGCGATAGATACAGTTGGAGAGAATGGTAATATGTGCCAAGTATACTAATTTAGGAATGCACCAGTGTGGAAACAGATGCAAAAATAAATAAATAAATAAATAAACAAAATCGGTAGTTCTGTCTATATCAGCTAATGAATACACACTAAATCTAGTGACTTAAGTAAAGTTTAATTAATCTTAAAAACGTCACTGACTCTTAAGACTAATGAAGATCATGGGCATTTGAAAACACCAACAGAACACGTTTCAAAAGTTATTCACCAAATAAAATTACTTAAAAATAAAAATCTCAGCAATATGCACTGCATCTGTTCAACCGCTGATATCAACACTACATAGCCAGACATGAATGTTTGCATGATTATATAATTTTATGCAATTATTTGCCAATGTAGTTCTTTTTATTATTATTATTATTATTATTATTATTATTATCATTATTATTATTATAAATTGAATGTTGGCGCATATGACCAAACATGCAGCAGTGCATCCAATTAGTTTCACCGAGACCAAAGGCTTAGAAAAGTATTACTTGCACATTATCCTTCCCTTGTCAGGAAATTTATGATCCATAACACAGTGAACACCATTCATAAGCACAACTCACAATGGGCTTGTTCTTTGAGTGAAAATGCAACAAATCACTTCATGACCCGGGTATGTCCATGGATGGGAATCCCCGTGCTCTATATGTTGTCTCCCTCACAGGACCTGTTCTCAGTGACCTTTCCCAGCATGCACTCCACCTCTTTCCCACAGCTTGAAGTTCTCCGGTGCGTTAACTGGTCAAGCAGAATCATAGCACGGCTCTGTAGCTTCCTGTGCCCCAGACTAGGCGTTTCCCGTGCATGCGCGTTTTCTACAACAGATCCCCCCCAAACCTCTTTTCCTTCCTGTCTTTCTGCGCGTCTTTTTTCAAAGCTTTAAGTGCCAAAAAAGGTTCCATGAGCCAGAAAGCCACTTAGCAGAATTTCAGGCAACTAAAGCCTTTGGGTTGACTCTGGATCTGGAAATGCTTTGGTATCGGAGCTGGTAAAAAAAAAAAAAAAAAAAAAAAAAAAAAAAAAAAAAGAAAGAAAAAAGAAAATAATGAAGAAGTCAGTAGATTTTAAGAGTCAAGTCTATATTCCAGATCATTTACAATACATGGACTGCCAGAAAGATGGGTGGGCAAGAGTTTCATCAGGGGTCAATATGTAATACCCTCAAGCTTTGCCTCCTATATACAGGAAACTTCCATCATGCCCTTCAATGAGAAGACAAAGCATTGTCTGTGTTTGCTTTTAGTGTTTAAGTCATCAAGCTGTCTCCTGTTATAAGTGAATTATACTCAAGTGAGACCCTGGAAAAGACTGAACAATGTTGTCGCATGTTTTACTTAACGCATTGGTATTATTAGTGGAACCGGTTAAAAACCAGATGCAGTGGCCAAAAAAAGTGTTTGGAAAAGGCCAGACATAAAATGAAATCCATAAATGCCAAATGCCACTGACCACAGTATAATTTAGAATCTGACGTACCACTGAATAAAAATGTGTGAGGTATTGCCATGCTGATCGGCACCCAGTGTGTACAGCTTTTTACTCTAGTGTGCCTCATTGTCACTTTATAGACTTGTCTTATATAGTTTTACGCCAATTACTTTTTTTAACACTTGCAAGTACATTACGATTTATTTTAAGCAAATTTAAGCAGCAGGCAGGAAGGTGGTGCAACTGATATAGTTGCTGGCTCACAGCTTCAAGATCCCTGGTATGATCATCAGCGTGGATGCTGATTTTGCATTAGTTGTTTCCATCTTCTCTGGTTTCCTCCCACTGTCCACAAAACATGCAAATAGGTGGACTGAGTATGCTAAATTGCTTCTAGGTGTGAAGGAATTAAACAGTACCCCAAAGCCTTAACCATAGAAGGGCTTGACAACTTTGAAGTAAGCCACCAATATATATCTAACAGTAGAGGCAGGAAAATCATGTGACATAAGTTTGGAGAAAGTCCCAATATATCCCCTCGTCAAACTAGGAGATCTGGAGCAATCACACCAAGCCGCAATGTACTCTTTAATTTCTGTAATGATGCTGTGCAGCGTCCTGTACGGGGCTCCAACCCAGGTTAGAACTGATAATTACACGAGTGGTATGAATGATGGCTCAGACAAATGCAGACGGAGCAATAAACACCCTATGCAAATTAGAGAGCTATTATTTTTTATTTTACAGAGCAAGGCTAGAGTTTGAATTATTTCTTGCTTGAAGGTTAGAACAAAGATGTCTCCTTACAACCGCTTCTAGCAATTAAATTGAGAAAATAAATTACCGTGCCCATGTGTCCTTATTCGACTTCGTCAGGATAAAAGACTTTCTCTTGCATTTTGCATTAACTTTCATGAGGCTGAAATGACTCGAAATATCTTGGGCTACACTTAGGGAATAATAGTAAGATGACACTACCACTAAAAGTTCAACATGAGTCCAAGTCAGTGAAGCAATTAAATATATTACAGGAGATGCACATTTTTTTCTGCACGCCATTCTGTATCTACGTCAGATGGATTTGTAGCCTGCTCATCATAAACCTGCTCATACATAGACAACAACATCTCTGAATGTCCCATTTCTGCAGTCACGACGTCTGAAGCTTTGTAAAAGTGAGAACGTCGATGTCAAATGTAGACAAAAACACAGCGTGTATTATCCTAAGACAAAACAAGATGCGACAGTATCACTGCTTATTTTTGCTGCCTTGGCTGACGAAATCAGACGGGACAAAAAATAATACGAAAAATAAATAAGAAGAATCGAGGTTTCATATTGGTCCACATCAGGTCATAACTGTAAAAGTTCAATTCAAGTTTAAAATATTCATAAAATTTAGGATTTGTCACTCAAATACAGTAGATACCATTCTGCTTTATCCATTTTCCATGCGACTTTATCCTCTTTAAGGTTGCAGGGGGAAGCTGGAGCCAATCCCACCTGGCCTTGGGTGAGAGGCGGGGTCGCCAATCCACCACAGGGTCAACACATAGAGACAGACAACCATTCACATGCTCGCTCACACCTATGGGCAATTTGGAGTAGCCAGTTAACCTAATCCCCTCTGAATGTCTTTGGACTGTAGAAGGAAACTGGAGTACCTGGAGGAAACCCATGCAGACACGCGGAGAGCATGCAAACTCAAAATATGTTTCTTGCACGTACAGGAAGGCCTCGTGAGGCGACGGCGTTAACCACTACACCCCCTTGCCGTCCACAGTACAGTATATACTGTAAAACAATAACAGCATTTGTGTATGAAGTGCAGTGTGGTGCTTTTTTCAGATCTCATCACAAGTCATTGCATCTTGAGAAGCGCCTGGATTTGAAAATACAGTACACATTTTTTTTTTCATAAATGTAAAAGATTTTTTTCTGAATTTAACAGTTGACCCCAGCTTACAGCTGCACATTACAAATGAAAAAAGAAAGAAAAAAAAAACAGGTTTTACTGCTTAAAAAGTCCCATAATTCCTTTGTTACAGGTCATTTTTCAATATGTTACAGCAGAGGAACCCATCAGTTAAAGATCTTTACGCTTATTCCTCCAGCATGCCTGACCTAGCCTGTCTGAGCTTGTGCAAGCACTCAGCAAAAACAACATCCCTAGGCCTGGTAATTAGCTGCAATCAGAGAAAAGTCTGTGCATGGAGTGAAACTCCACTGACGATAGTCATCCTTCAGTCTTCACTTCGCTTCGTTAAACTGTGAGGAAAGTGCAGCCCTGGTGACCTGGATGTGACCGGGAAGCAGTTCATGTGTGTAATTTATTATTTCCAGCACGAAAGCTGTAAGAGATGGAGATTCCTAAGGAATAATGCAACAAAGGAAACTCACAATGGGCAAAGTCAAAACTTCCTAAACTTTACATGTGATCAGGTCAAAGAAAACATTTTTTGGCTTCTTCTTTCCCTCCTGAAAAAAAGTCATTGTTCTTAAGAAAGGTTTTTTTTATGATGGTGATGATATGGGCTGTTTAAAACAACAAACCAGATTAAGTTAGTTCTTAACTGTTGATGTAGCAAATAGTGTTTTTCCCCTAATCACATTTTAGTCACATAAACCTGAAGCACAATCAACCACCATCATTTTAACCTTTAATTAAAAAGGCCATATTACATCCGACTGCACCAGCAACTACTGCAGTAAAGTGGAGATTAGGCTTCATCAGAAGTGCCTAAGAGAAACACCCAAAGCAAACTGAAAGCCTGGAACATCTTGGAATCCTCAGGACATCAGGAGGATCTTAGCAATTTACAAGCTGTCTATAAACAAGCGGGTTGGGATAGTAGCAGGTGAAAGGTGAACCAGCACATTTCCTTTGCAAAATGGTTCCTTTGCAAAACAAGATAAATGGTGTTCTCTTATTTAAGGAAGAGAACTCAGCAGTGACGGGCAAGATACCTGTCGAAAAATTAAGCCAGCTTAGCTTGGATACAATTATAGTTTCTTTAGAGAAATGCAGCTAGCATGATTGCACCTTCTAAGTGTTTAAAGAGAAGAAAAGGCATGAAAAAACTCTCTGCGGGGGGAAAAAATTCTTCATACAGAAGAAACCAATCAATTCAAATTAGACTTGATTGGGAACTGGAGATAAACACAGAGTGCTCAGTGAGTATAAATGATAACTTGCCTGTACAGTTGATCGTCTCATTAACGGACTAATCGGGGGGAGAGGTTGTCCGCTGACATGAATAGTCCGATGATGTGTGTGTGTGTGGGGGGGGGGGTTAAAATAGTGGAAATCCAAGGAAAAACACCACTAAGGTTTATAAAAGTGCTACCCATGTACTGTACACATGACCAGCAGCATAACGACCAACATAAATAGGTAAGTACATTAAATGCTAATGTAAATAAAGATGTAAATTCAATTGTAAATGTCATTGCCCTTATGTGTGTTCACACCATACTCCCAGTCAGAAACACCAGACTTCTTAATGAGCTCTAATTTCTGGCCAATACGAAGTTTGACACGCTTTCTTTTACCACTAGACTTATCTTTGGGTGGCATAATGATGACACTGGATGGAAAACAGTGAAAAACATCAAATAATCGCAGAAAAAAAAAACAGTACAGCTTCACAACGACCACAGCTCAATTGACACTTGTAAGCAATTAGTTGTGCGCATGCCACGACCACCTAGCGGCCAATTGCTGAACTACAGGACTCATATTGCTACATCCGGGATTTTTCAGCTTTCATACCGGACATTCTGGCTAATGGATTATGCATTCAGACCAGCAGATGTTGTCCATTGCATCCGATATCCGTTAATGTGGTGTATCCGTAGATGAGAGGATCGATTGTATATATTTAACATGCCAAGATGAGAAGTTAAGTTAAAAGGAGCTTTAAATGTCCTTTTAGCATCATCACCTAGGGCTTAAACCAGTCAAGCGGAAAAACAAAGACGCAAGAGAGACAACACGAGCCGCATTTTAGAAGTAACAACCGAAAACTTAGCTGCGGTTACAGTAGGTTTTGTTAAGGGTGCAAAATTTTAAAGGTCCCAGGGAATTCAAATATTTATCAAGCTGCGTAGTCATAGATGACCAAAATACACATCTCTATCAGTCATACTATATCAGAGAATTGACCCAACCAGTGATTATGTGAAGGTGATATTTGGTTAGTGACACCAATGGTGTTGTCCATGCATGCGTGACAACAAAAGAAAAAAAAATGCCTGCAATTTCTTGTCCTACAAATGAGCAAATCACCTGATAACTAGCATAAATCTCTAAACATTGATCCACCGCTGGCTTACCTTTCCTAAGATAGTTTTTTTCTTTTCTTTTCTTTTTTTTTTTAACCCACCCATGAAAAATGAAAAACTGTGGCTGTTTCCTTGAGTGAGTATACACACATGATTGAAATGGATGGTTGAGTTGCCGAGCTATGAACAAAAATGGGCATTTCTCAGACTCTTATGACAGACTCTGGATGTTGTTACAAACAGAACGGCTGTCGGGCTGCTCCATAAACCACTGGTCAGAACAAATAAGCATCTAGCAACTCGCACATGTTTATCTCAGTCAGCCTGAATCTGAAAATTTCCTCCACTTTTCCGTGTTAAAGGTCTCAGTGTGTGTACAGTAACAGTGCAACAGGAGGTACAAAAGGGAGGAGTCATGTCTCGTGGGGAGACACAAAGATCCTCCACTTAAATGTTTAATAGAAATGCTGACAATAGCATGGCATGCATGGCATGTCTCCCTGAGGCCAGCTGCCTTTTGTGCAGGAGTGTTTGTGTGGCCCCCTGCAGGGAAGCACAGCTAGATAGGGGACATTGAGATGCTAAGCACTACTAACAGAGACGACCTGCTTCAAGAGACGTATGGGGACAACGCTAATGTGTTTATTATTTTGGAGAATCTCCCCAGAGTACATTTGAAACACCTGCGGCTCTTTTGCATTAATTCTTTTTTTTTCCAATTCTGTGCTGATGCTGATCAACAGACGCTAATCTTCCACAATCTCTCAGTCCGTGCTTTCACTAAAATCTAAACTGTAAGCACATGCAAATCTGTTTTTAGAGGAAATATGAGTCCAGGAAGTGACAAAAAGTAAGATGCATGATAAGCGGAAGAATTTTTTCCCCCTGCATGTTATACAGTACAAGTAGCACCCTTGGCATTTAACCATTATTATAGTCAATCTGTCTAAACAAACAAACAAAAATTATTGTTTATAGCACTGTTTATAAAAGCAATACTGCAATCGCAAACATGCAGTTGTACTGAATATCACAGCATGTGTGATGTACGATTATCTAGAGAACTTCCCCATGAGCTCAGGCTTTCAGCCATCGTAGCCATGCCTAAATTCAGTATAAATGCACTCTTGCACGAGCGACACTGCTTATTCAGGATACTCAAATCTTCATTCTGACAATCTATAAAAATGACCAGCTTCCTCTTCTGAAGCTCTGAGAGACATCACAGAGTTGAAGAAAGAGAAGAGCAGGATGCTCTCTTGTCCTGCTGATCTGTACACTGTACATCTCTTCCAGGATGCACACAATGTGTATAAAGTGAGGCTCCCTATTCTTTACAAGTTCATGCCTGGCTTCTATACCCGGACATGCCCGGCTCTTATACGCGGACATGCCCGGCTCCCAAACCCGGACATGCCCGGCTCCTATACGCGGACATGCCCGGCTCCCGTGCCCG
>JAQLOM010000034.1:20521901-20540742 GCA_030068315.1 Chrysichthys thysi
AGAGAGAGAGAGAGAGAGAGAGAGAGAGAGAGAGAGAGAGAGAGAGAGAGAGAGAGAGAGAGAGAGAGAGAGATTGTGAGTGGGCAGAAAGAGAGAGAAGAAAAAACAGCTAAACACACAGAGTGTACAGAAGGGACAGATAGAGAAGGAGAGACCTTTATTCCTTCTCATTCCTTTCCCTTTTTTGGCACTCTTTGCCATTCATTCAAACCAAATGCCCCCCTGCAGGGAATACATTCCAGCTTAATTATCCTCCACGGACAAAAGATCTGTACTAAAGCGAGAGAGAGACAGAGAAAGAAAGAAAGAGAGAGAGAGAATTCCTATCATGTTCTTTCAGGCTAGGCAATACACACATATGAACGTCCGCTCTTAAAAGAAAGTATGTAACCATTGCAAAGCCCCATCTTTCTCCTAAGAGGGAAACGAGAAGTGGCAGCATTGGGCTACGGGAAAGACTTATTAGATGGTACAGATAAGGGCTTCAAAAGAAAGCAGCGCACAGGAAAAGACTGTAATCAGATGTAATGCCTTGTTAAAACATCATGCTGCTGAGCATAAATAACCCACGGATTTCAAAGCTTGATGCTGGCCAGCTGAGCTGAACTGTTAACATTGGCAATACCACGCCAGACAAAATAAAGTTAGCCAGCTGTGTCTACGTTCTGCTTAAATGATAAAGAGGTTATAGAACGAGAAACATAACTAGTCAGCTTTGCGTCCTTTTTGTGCATGACCACTTTCCAGCAGGAAATCAATCTCAGGAGGTCATCAACTCTAAAGCCGCCAAAACAACTTTGGACCACTCTGCCATATTGCACACGTCGTAAAGCCTCCAGTAATAGCCATAAACATCCATATAAATTAGCGCACCCCAGCTTGATGGCCCAGACTTGCCTAAGATTTCAGTACGCTGCCTCCCCCATTCTGACTCCTTTTATCCTCCGCTTTAGTGTGTTAAGACGGTGCAGAGGTGAAGCAGTGCACCATTATGTGCCCTTGCATTCCTGACCGAGTTTGTGCTTCACTAAGGAGATGAGATGGATAGGGACCTCACCCTAGCTGGGCTCTAGCCGAACTACATTTCAAAGCATAGGAGAGGAACGCAGATGAATCAGCACACCAAGAGAAGGACTTGAGTCATGGTAAGAAGCAGACCCGCAAGGTACAAGCCTCCATTTAATGAGGACACGTCCTGTAGCTTGTTTTAAGGGGCAGCAGACATAACGTCAAAGAGCTTCAGGGTTAGGACATGGCAAGATGCCTACGTTTATTATTTTCTGTCCCCATGTCTCGAGTCCTACAATGAACCATTCATAATAGGGTTTGAAAAACAATCACAACTAAAAACAGGCGGAACACAAGATGTTTTGTAATAAGGACTTGAAAGCATGAAATGTAATTGGGGCACAACACAACCGGAAAATGAATTAAGGTACTTTGCATGTATTTTGCTCTACGGCCAAATGTTTAATTGTACGAATGATGCCAACATGCATTGCCAAATAAGTTGGCAAACAGATAAATGGTTCACAACAAAACTTTGTTGTGGTTCATGTCGGGCCTCATCAGATCCAGTATTTCAAAAAACTGCGTCCTCTCAGTGGTGAAATAAAAACTGAAAGCATTTTCAAAAACTGATCCTTCCTTACAAACATAAGCAAAGCACAAAAGACAGTATGTAAAAAACAACCTGAACGCATGATACCCTAAAGGTTGCTGTCGATGGTATCACGTGGATGCCCTAAAGACAGAAACAGTTTATGACCAAGTCTGACCTGTTCTTCAGTGTATAACATCACTCTGATACTCAAGAATGAAATCACAATGACCCTGATGATCACAACGAACATCATCTCAACACGATGAGTACAGTGAGACTTAAAAGTGCACAACTGTGGAGGATTAATGGTTTATAATAAAAACAATATATATACAATCTAAGTTCATGTTGTCTCCACTTTGCCTCTGGCTTGCTCATTAGGAATCTAAATATGAGGGAGAATCAAAAACTAAAGGCTAGTTTTAAATTATGCGATAAACCCGAGAGCAAAAGACAAAGCATGGAGTGGAGACATCCATCTTCTCCAGCAAAGAAGAAATTCAAAAGTCAGCCCTCCGCCAAGAAAATCATGTTAACGCTCTTGTGGGACATGAAGGGGCCTATTCTGGCACATTTCCAAGTACATGGTCAAACAGTGAACAGTGCAAATTACTGTGCATTGCTGTGAAATGAACTTAAACCTGCAATTCGCAGCAAAAGAAGAAGAACGCTGTCCAAACCAGTCTTGCTGCACCGTGACAATACGCATCCTCATACAGCAGCAACGACAGTAGAGACAGTGCAACGGCTCGGGTTCCAAAGTCTTCCACATCGCCTTTACCTATAATGCGGTTACCTATAAAGTATTCTACATCTTCCTTACAGCGATTATCACATCTTTGGTCCACAGAAAGGAGGCGCTGCATGGTCACAGATTCATCTCTGATGATGAAGTAAAGGAAGTGGGGCTCACCTGGCTTTGGGAACAGCTGAAAAAGTTCTTCTCTGCAGGAATACTAGAAAAGAAAGCTAGTTGAACGATACAACAAATGCAACCGCTTGCACTGGGACTCCGAGGAAAAGTGATATGTTCAATTTCTCACAGCTACTTCAATTAAAGCCATTAAATGTGTGTTTGATTGTCCTTTTTGATTCTCTCTCACATAAATATACATCCTGATTCGTGTGAAGCTGATTTGTGACAAGGTTAAAAGTGCTAAACAAATGAAACTGAATTGAATTAAAGTTGATACACTGATGTAAAAGATAAATGAATAAAACAAGACGACACAATTCTGATTCTTTGCTTCGAAGGTCAGGTTATTTTCTGCAAGGAGATCCCAAAAGAAAAAGAAAGAAAGAAAGAAAAAAAAAAAAAAAAAAACACATCCGTGTAGGTAGATTGGCTACTCCAAATACCCCCAAGCTGTGAACGACCATGTGAATGAGCGTGCAGTGTTTGTCCTGGGATGGTGTATTTCCGCCTCACACCCAGTGGCCCCCAGATGGGCTCTATATTCCCTGCAACCATGATGAATAAAGTGGCTGCTGAAGATAAATAAATAAAAGCTTTCTTCTAGGGATTTTTTTTACTTGCTTAAAATTAATCTCATAGGCAAGTCCAGACATTCTCTTTTTCTCATTTCTCTTCGTTGAAAGGAGTTTTGGTGGTCCAGCACCTCTTTCTCCTTAACCAAGAACAACCACCGAAGGCCAATGATACCAAATCAGTGAAGCCCTAAATGTTATCTAATACTCAGGTTGAGCAAACCCATGCCTACTTTGAAATTTTACCCTTGGACTGAAACTTCAAAGGACGTCATGGCTGATTTGCATCTGATAACTGCAGACATATTACAAGTAACACTCTGTGCTTTCCCTTAAGTATAACAGAGGCTACTATCTGATATCGACGGGCATGCACAACTGGACCTGTTCTCTCTGAATTGCAGATTTCCATCAGCCGTGTGTCTTTCTGAGAAACAGCTATGTCCGTCACATAAATACCCCTATTAAAAACGATTGTTGTCAGCATCCTGCACGTTGTCTTCAACTGATCCAAAAAAGTACTATATGAATAAATTATCCTTTTCTTGTGGTTGCTATTATTATCAGAAAGTTTCCTTAGCTTTTGATATTCATAAACACCTCAATGATCTGAAATCAACTATAAGCCCATTCAAGTGAACCAAAAACGTCAGAGGTTTTACGAGTTGTGTTTGTTTCACAGCATGCATCACGCCGTTCATTTGCTTGATGAAAAACAAAGATGAACCCCCCCCCACAACAAATTAAAACAAAATGTCTTCTTTGCACATTCAACTGGCAAATGGGATTACATAAGGGAATTAATTCAATTCAGTTCAATTCAATTGTTCAACAAGAAACAGCCAGAACAAACCGCCACTGTCATGCTTGATCCTATAAAGGATTAATTCTGTTTATATACAGTAAAATCTTTGAGGTTGAAAAAATTGCTATTAACTTTCTGGAACAGATAAATACAGAGACCAAAAAAATGGATCCACACTTCAGCAGTGGTTATCTATGCCCATTTTTTAAAATCCAAATCGAATTATGGCATCAGTGTGTAGAGACGTGGCAGCAGTATGCAGCGTGTGCAGAGACGTGTATACAGTGATACAGCTTTTATGCAGATATTTTTCATGTTGGAGTGTGTATACATTTTTGGGCCACTTTGTACATTAGAAAATAACTTATTTTTATTGTTTGTACAGTCAGGCTAATATTATAACAGCTAGTTAGAACTAGCATACCTGAATACATACCACCAAAAGCAATAATGTTACTGTATATAACTCTCATTTCTATATGGAGCTCTTGTATCAATGTGCAGTAGTGTCTGCCACTGCAAAAAGAGCTTTAGTAATCCCACGTTGGCAAAGTGAAATTGTTGGTGTTCTATTTAAGAAGGAACCAAAGCTTAGGAAATGATTGTATTTTGGGATCATGACATTTTAGCCAAAAAAAAAAAGAAAAAGCCTAAAACATTTACTTCTCATTGACTAGAAGTGTTCAACTTTAGTTGACTAAAAGTATTGTCCTTTTTCACCAACTAAATCAAGTCTAAAACTAAGAATAATCAAATAACACCACAAGTGGTAATATAAGGGAATATGAACCGCTTCCGAAGCATAAAATGTCTTACAAACAAATGATTTGTATTTGCCCACAACAAATTCATTCCCAACCTTAGGAGTTTTGCTCTTACAAAAATTATCTCTGATTTGTCCCACTGGGGCGAAACCTTTACGATTTCTATGCAGAACCCTACAGTAAAAAAAACTTCCATTTCAAAAGTTCCAAATAGAACCTGGACATTAACAGCTAATCCTCCAACCCGCCAACTCTTGAGTGTGGCCTTTCCCACAGACTTTAATTTTAGCTTTAATATACAATCCAGCCTCAATTGCTTACACAATAGTGTGGGAGAGATAAACAGAGGTTCAGCTCGAACAGGCCCATCCTATCCCTTTAAAGCAATGCGGTATGAGCTAATGGACAGACGGCACATCTAGAAAGTGACTTCATGGTTGTTGATGGTCATTTGACTAGCTCTGGGCCATGGCTGAGAATTCGGCTAAATAAGTAACCTCAGTAAATGTCCGCCTCGCTCTTTAGCACGGATCAGGTGTACTGAATGACATTCTGTAACCAGATAGTGCTGTCTGAGGGCGCAGACTGGCAGGAGGAATGCATGGCAGGAATGTGGAAGAACGCCGCCTACAATTGAAGAGGATGGGGGAATTTTGCAAGGAGCAACATCGGACAGGACATGATAGCAGTGACCTGTCTGCCTCTTCCCCCAGGGCTGGGGCTGATAATCAGGGCTCAGTGCTCCCAGAATAAAACTCACCAAATCAAAGCTGCTCCCAAAGCACTGCTGAGCCCATCAAATTTTATGCTGCATTAGTGTTAAAATTACTTGTCTAAATATTTTTTTTCACTAAACTGGTAAGCATCCTGAAACATAATTTTTCAGAATAGTATTTTTTACATACTACTCATGCTACATACAATGCATATACAGTATAATCACTTTGACCTGAGAGTAAAAAAAATTAGTGTTGAGGATGCATGAATGAAAATGAAATGACAGCATATTGCATCTATTATCCAGAGTAGGATTGCACCGATACCGGTACCAGTATTGGGTATCGGGCCGATACTTTGCTAAAATACTCGTAATCGTATTCGCACATGAATTGCCGATACCATGTACCGATACCACTCCTATTTCACAACATCAAACTGATCGCTCTACTAGGCAGGTGTGATTTGTTGTCCTACCTGACTCCAATGTCTAGGGGGAGACAATGAGCTGGAAAGTTAACGGAGATGCCATCAACAAGTTAGTGTGACTCACCATGGAGCTGAGCTGTGTGCTTAACTAAGGTACGTGCGTATTTATGCTAATCACGGTGGCTAATCTAAACCCTAACTCTGTTCCAGACTTTTCTGGTTGCGCAATTGCAGTAAAACCACTCCGATTGCCTGGGTTACTGGTTTTTCCGGTATTCACGTTAATGACGTGTTCAAGGACACGCAGCGGAAGAGGCGGACCCAACTCGGCTCGAAAAATAAAAGAAAAATGGCCACTGGAGAGGATTTTCCACACAGCCTGCATTAGCGAAGTCATTTTGCAAGCTAGTGATCTGTGAAGGGTTAAAAATCTGTTCGTGATCGTAATTTCCGGTAAGTGCACTATGCATCACACCTGCCTCCAAATTGATTACACTTTCATGGAAATCCAATTTAAGAAATATCGGTATCGGTACTCAGTATCGGCAAGTACACAAATAAAAATACTCGTACTCGTATCGGTTTGTAAAAAAGTGGTATCGGTGCATCCCTAATCCAGGACATCCAAGTATGTGACAGATTTGTGTATTAGTATTGCCTAAATTATTGCTTTCATTTGTAATGCCTAAAATGCTACCAACTGACATTAGGATAAGGTATATTAGATGTTGTAAAACGTAGACGGCAATCATATCTTCTGAATTGAAAGACATGATCTGGGTGAACGTGACATCCATCCAGTGAGCAGAACATAAGGATTAAGAAACAACTTATTGTCGGTTCACTTTTAACCTTGTAATGAACTGCTGGTGACGCATAAAACCCTGGAAACATTCCAGCACTTCATGTCATCTTGGAGGACTCCACACCCTTTAGGCTCATCCTGAGATGGCAGTTGGCAGGCTGAATGTTGTCCTCAGGCCATGCATTTTACAGGGGATCATGTGAAAGACTCAGATGTCAGATCAGATTTAGAAGTTGGTTTATCTCCCCCAGAGTGCAAAAACTAAATTGCAAAGTAAACAAAGAGATACGTTCTTTGATGCCATCAATCCACTGTACAGGTAATGGAACTTTTCATGCTTTACGAATCGCAAATGGACTGAAGTTCATTTTGAAGGGAAAAATAAATTTGCAGGGGCATTCTGTTCAAGTACAGTCTTTTATCGGGTATTCTCTGCTTGTTCCACCAGACTTTTACTATCTCAAGAAAGCCAGCTCTTCTGTAAAGTTTTCACATAAAGTAATCCAAATAGCTAAGCACAGCATGCATTTCCAGCGTCTGATGAAAAAAATTATTCTGATCCTGTTGGCGGTGGGGGGGGGGGGGCACACGACGACACACATCACATTCCCTATGATTTAATTTTCATCAAAATCAATCATGGCGTTCTTATCAGCACTACAAGTAACGCCATCCTTTCTAAACAGTCCTGAAGAACGCAAATGCTTAAATCCACGATCTCTGAGACATAAGCGTAGAAATTAGTACCGTGATCAAGCAAAATGTGCTCTACATTAAACACTCTATAAATCATTATATAGTAGTAGGACGTGCCTTTTTCTGCCAGGAACCTTCTAAGCAGTCTGAATTCCCAGCGAAATGTTAAATGCGGGTAATTAAACCAACATTAAAGATTAAATGACAGAAAGCAGAACAAGGACAGGCATTTTATTGGCCCTCCAGTGAGTAAGGAATAAAACATGACAGGGCATGGGATTATAGAAAAATTTTCAAAAGGTATTACCACAGATGGCTATTAGCATCAGCAATTCGTCAGCACTAACGTTTTATTTAAGAATGACACTTTGTACATACGTTGTGTAGCCATTTATAGTTACATTTAATGTTATTGAACATTTGTGAAACATGTTCCTGTTATCACTTATAATAGGAACAAAATGACCCTAAAGCATTGCCAAATGAGGATTGTGCGAGGTGAAAAATCAGCTTGGACAGAAGGATGAAATCTGGGCAAGAAAAACCTCATTGGGTGCTCAAGATGACCAGAATTTCTGTTGTCATTTCGGGTGTGTTATGTTTTTGAAATGTTTCACGGACTTCATGGGTAGAAGATCAGAAAACAATGCAACTGCCAATTTGTATGGGAAAGACAGCCACAAACAAGGAATATCACCATTCATAGCCAGCTTGCATGATCAGATAAGCTCTGAGAGACAAACCTCGGAAAGGACACCATTTTATGAGCTGGAACTTGTTCTCTGCTTGTTTGGCATGTGCAATAGAATAAACCTAATCTGGATTTGTCAGACCATCATCTAAGCTAAGCAAAAGTGCAGTGCATCTCCAGATTCTCATTCCAACTAGAGATGGAAACACCTAATACCACCCATTAATATGGACTCAGACATGGTGTCAGACTTCAAACAACTAATGATTTGTGCTGAGTGGGAACAAGTGACATCAGATGGGTTGCTGCTTAGTTGGAATGAAGTCCACTTGCAAGCAGTCACATCGACCATTTGCAAGGAAGATTGGACAGCCCTGGCCTAAGCAAATATTGTCAAGAACAAACCCTGCCATTGTCACTTTCACTGATTGTACTAATTACATCTAATCCCTGGCACCTGACACGGTGGACCTGCAGAACAGTGTGTCCCCAGAATTCCATTGCCAACTGGCAGAAACAGTTTGGGCTTTTTTCTTTCACTGACGCTTGTGAGTCAGCCAAGCTAATGCCTTGAAGTGGATTAAGTAAAAACTAAAATGGACCTACATGCCTCGTACGACAACTGTGATCAAGACTGAAGCCAACAAAATGCATGAAGTACCACTACAGACCCATCATTAACATCATTATAAACATTTATTACTCGGTCTATAAACATTTAGAACTGTTTACTCTTACAGTGGCAACATATTTTATCTTGGCCACCAATTAAACAAAAAAAAACAAAACAAAAAAAAAAGTGAGGATGCAAAAAAAAAAAAAAATGTTTACCAGGAACTTGAATTCAATTCAACGGTCTATATAAAAGATATCTTCTATATCATATGAACAGAGCCCTGAGAGAGTGCTGACTTCCAAAGCCCATTTTTGAAATGCAGACCACACTTTGTCACATTCCTGCGTGCAGCTACATCTAACGAAATGGGATCCTTGAATCGTACCATTCCTTACACACTCACGGATAAATTAGACAGGTAGGCAGCATTCTTAACATTCCCTTGTCAGTCAACAAGTCTCCAAAGATAAAAACTGATTTTGGGTAATAACCATAACAACCGAATAAAAGGTCTTTAGCTTAATGAACAGTCCAGGAAAATATACGTAGATACACATAGTTCACTTTAATGGACAAAGATTTTTGGATTAGATATACCAACACTACACATGACTTGTCTGTGTAATTTGATGACAACACAGCATTCTGATGGGAGCATGATGGCCCCTAATAATTGCATTTGCTTGGCTATAGTGCAAAACATGACTGCTACTTTTTAACCAAAAATTCTTGGTTTGCACATACCTGCTGTGCAATGATGTTTTTTTTCCCCTACTTTTTCCACTTTAATATTATATTATATATGTATATGTATATATATATATATATATATATATATATATATATATATATATGTATGTATATGCCCTGTGCTGGCATAATGAGTTGGAAAGAGGAAATTTTCAAAAGTGATTTACTGTTACTTCCACATTGTTCATCTAAAGACCTTCAAAATGGTTTGTGGAAATCGGACAAAAAATGACCGCCTAAAAAACTAGCCACTTTCGTTTACGTCTAATGGGGTTTGGAGACTAGCTTTCCATTGGTTCATAAAAGCGCCATCGGGAATTCCATGTGTATAATCAGGAAATAGAGGAACTACACTTCACAACGATACCAAACATGGGTAGGGGGATTCCCCCGTCTCGCCGCGAGCGTGCAGTGTAAAATACAGATTTATCATTGAATATTACGACAAAGGACTAATTAATAAAGACATACGAATGAACACAATGAACAAAAGCTTAAAATAAAAGTAGTTTGGGATGTTTTCTTGCTGTTTTATCATGGGGATCAATAAATGAGGGCTTTATGGACTCATTTTTGAGAAAATCTCATTTCGACCAAAACCATGTTTTGCCTCTTAGCTCATAATTAGCCTATGCGCATTCCGACTCATTATGCCAGCACGGGTCACATATTTCTGTATTATATGTTGTTGTGTGTTGCACTCATTGTAAGTACCGGAAGCACCTGTAAGCCAGAAACAAATTCCTTGTGTGTGCAACACACTTGGCCAATAAAGCTGTTTCTATGACCTGGAGCTGTTCAAAACCTGGAATCCAGACTAAAATGTGATTAATATATTACATGATTTGCTCTCAAACTTTAACCTTCATTACCGGTAGTTCAATTGCAAGGCACTTTTTATAAAGAAAAAAAAAAAACAGTTTCTACCAAATGAGAAAATGCAAATGTATAGAAAATTATTCATATGGTCAATGTAAAGAGGCTAAGAAGGCTAGATTTTATTGTGTAAAGCTAAAATTGATCCTTTTTAACAATATTAAGATACTGGAACAAAGCAGTCTTTTAAGTGTGGCCTAGTCTTGGATAATGTTTTTTTTTTTTTTAAAGTTTCCTTACTTAAGTACTATTAAGTAACGAAACATTTCTTTGTAGGAAATAATTCTTTATGATCCCTCTTCCTTGTTTTAAGCAATAACTCTAAAACCTAGGAAGTCATAAAATGGGCTGAAAAGCATGAACACAGTGGCAAGATATTTAGGACTAAAACTGTCTGTAATTTCCACATCCACTAATTATGTTCGCAGATTATAGCCCTTTTCCCGGACAAGGCTGAGTCTCTTTACTTTCCCCTAATTGTAAAATCTTATGCATACATCAAACTAAGGAGCGCTCTATATATCTGTATAGAGAGGAAAACCACCAAAATATACCACTGATGCTTGCAGTCCTGAATCAAGGCATACTTTAGCTTCATACAGTTTAGGAAAATGTCGCAATTCCAATTTAGAGTCGTCGCACATCATGCCTGAGCAGGTAGGTCTCATAGTCAGTTGATGGATTTTCAAAGTTCAACCACATTAATTTCCCATCAAGGTCACAACCCTTCTTAATGCTCACTGTTTATTCCCCATGTTTATGAATCAACACCAAAGACAAACAGGCTTTTGCAAAAGTCCCTTGGAGTAGATCGTTTACATTCATTTAAAATTACCAGCAAGTGCTGTAGCCTTTGATTTTATTTATACCCCTAGCTGGCTTTGGATAATACTGTGCAAGTCAAAATCTTTTCAGCAATGTGTGGCAAGTGAAAAGTGTGGTTCGGCCTTTCATCTGGTTTAATAAGAACAAATAAAAGCTCACGTAAAGGCCACAAAATCAAATCATAATCGAAGACAATTGGCAATCGGGTCCCTGACTGACAATTAACGGATTTTGTCTTTTTTTTTTTTTTTTAATCAGTTTATGGTTAAACAGTGACCACCACAGAGAGCACACGCTGTTTTAGACAAGCTACAATAGCTACTGATGTAAAAGCATTTATTGTGTGTGTGTCATTATGCCATGTAATACATACTGGTATAACTACTGGCTAAAGAACAACTCAGCAGAGTAGATTACATCCAGTAATCACAAAACAATAGGATGAAACTGGAACTTGAGCTCCCATATGGTGTGTTGAAGTTATATAAATCATTACCAATAAAGGGCACAACACTGTCATATTTACATTCCACGTTACGTACAAGAATGCCTAAAAAAGCAGATAAAAAAAAAAAAGAAAAAAGGTTTGTGCTAACATGCTGCTAATTTGCATGAGTCATTGAGACTTAAATTGTGCATATCATGCCAAAGAACATGTGCTATCTCAGACAGAACTGATTTAACCCAGTTGTTTATCCTATTCAAGGTTGTGGGGCGCTGACTTTGGGTGAGAGGCAGGGCACACCCTGGGCAGGCCAGATCCCGCATACACACCTATGGGCAATTTGGAGTAGGCAATCCACCTAATGTGCATGTCTTTTGGCTGTGGGAGGAAACCGGAGTACCCAGAAGAATCCTACACAGACACGGGGAGAACATGCAAACTCCACACAGAAAGGCACCCAGGTCGACCTGGCGATCGGGCCCAGAACCTTCTTGCTGTGAGGTGACAGTGCTAATCACTAAGCCACCGTGCCGTCCCCTAGAAATGGCAATTTTTTGGATTTCATCCCTTCATTGACCATCTCAGGGATCATCATGCAGATTGTGACTTTTTCAGATAAATGTAAAGTTTACAAATAAGGCATAGTCACAAATTTGTGAAGAAAAATGACAAATGTAATGTATATAACCTCAAGCACACGTTTGGAACTACAGACACGTTATCTTAAAATGGCATATTCGTCAGGGGTAATGACACTCAAACTGCATGTAGCAACAATTAAGATTTGCAGATCGAACAAGACCATACAGGCAGACAAAAAAAAACATGGCTTTCCCTTAAAAAAAATGAAATAACAAAAAAAAAAAAAACTTATCCTGGTGAGCTCTAGAAATTAATGTATTGTCACACCGTCAAAAATCTGGGAACAAAAGGCATGTTTGCTCCATCAAACACAATAACAAGCAAGGTGTTATGTAGAAGATTAGATTAGCCCAAGCTCAGAGTATCCAATATAGGATATCAGACATGCACACATTCAAATGGAAAAATATCCAGAAGCCAAATATTTAAGAACTGTTGGGAAAGGGCAACATTTGTAATTAGTTAAATACCACAATCTCATTGACATTTCATACTGAAATATGAAATGTCAATGAGTAGAAAGAGGGAATAAAGTGGTGGCATGCTGGTAAAGGCACTGTAACAAGCCAGTGTAACACAAGCAGGGCTTAGAGTACAAAAACCAAGCCAGTACTTGATTTTTTAGTGCATGTGATGGTTACAAGGAAACAAATGCATTCATATCAGGGTCCTCGCATTTATGTTGTTCCCATTTAATAGAAAATAAATTCCACAGGCCCTGTTAGTATGTACATTTCTTACATGTGAACAGAAATATGTATAGTGAACCCCCGCAATATCGCAGTTCAGTGCATCGCGGATTTTCACATTTTGATTCGCGGAATTTTTTGGCTTTCACGGGACTCTGAAATATAAAATATAAAATATAATTACATTTTTTTTTAATTCAAACATTAAAAAAACATTTAACTCAAAATAAAACAGTATGCACTGCATTTCATCAGCAAATGAATACACAGCGGTGGTGTACGCCACTTCCGCTTCAGCTAGTAAACAGGAAGTGACCTCACCGGTCACTTACATGTTGTTAAAATTACGTATGTTTAAGAGTGTAGAAAGTGTTTAAGAGCATAGGACGTGTTTATAAGAGTGCGGAAAAGGTTAATAAGAGAGTGGAAATGGTTTATAAAGCCTTAATATATGTATACATATACATGTACATGTATACTTGCTACAGACAAAACAACTTTGGTCTAATTAACATTACTAAAGGTTTTGAGGTATTGAGGTTTCGATTTAACTCCATACAAGAAAAAAGACCGGTCAAATCTATTAATAACTACAAGTGCTCAATGAAAAAAATAATAATTTTAATAATAATAATAGGTTTTGATGCTCACTGCTATAGCTAAAATAAATAAATAAAATAAAAATGTTCCAAGTGTTCCTAGGGTCCCAGGATTCCTCTTTGAAAACCGATTATTAAAACACATAATGGTCGAAGAGCTTTACTTAGATGTCTGCATAGTTATGAATCATTTTAAATAATTAAATATTTCTATTCCTTATGCATTCATTATGGTGCGTAAGAGGGTTGCTTCTGCTTTAAAATCCTACCATTGGTGTAGACAGTATCCAATACTCTGGCTGTGCTCTATCCAGGAGACTATTTTGAATCACAAAGCGTGATCATTTCTAAAGATATAGCACAAATGATTATTCATTCATTTCTGGCAGGTGAGCCTTTCTATTTTTCTTTCACTGGGGAGATAAGCTCCTACCTTTCTTTGGCATGTCTTGGTGTGTGGCACAATTTCCCTGGGCGAGACAAATAGAAGACTCCATTCTTTGTATGCACCCAAGTTCATGGCCAAGACTTTTGCAGGTGTTGAGTTAACCTTCTCTCTATTGTGGTAAATGACAAACAAAACGCACCATTCTACCTGAACATTTCCAGGTGTACTATACCCAGACAGGCACTGCCATGAAATCACCAGCATTACATTTGGCTGGCTTAATACTTGCCAAGATTCCATAAGGCATCTAAAACACCCTTTAATCTGGCTCATCTTTCCTGTAACAAGAAAGGATCAATGCATGCAGAAACAAGTATCTGGTTAATGCACCTTGGCACATCACAATCTCTCCAAAACAAAAGGTCTTGCTGGCAAAGCAGTGTTCACCCTTGGTTATAAAGACAGCCATGGGTGTACAGGTTTGTAGGCGATCTTCCAGTTACAACCAAAATGCTCAAAGGATATCTTCTGCCATGTCTAACTCCAGGCCCCATTGGCAGAACTCTCAAAAGACTTGCTGCTATTGATGGTAATCTCCCTTGAGTGGGGGTGGGACAACTTTTATGCCCTCTTGGTGTGCGATTTGTGAGGACGTGAAACAAGAGAACTGCCCGTGGAAGCTGCTGTTGCTGAAAGGAAGACGAATGGCAAGAATGTAAAGATCCCTTAAAATGACAAAGCAGCTTGATGGCTCATGAGGAAACAGGATATGTCAGATATGGAACACCATGTTTGAGTACAACCAAAGTGGCATCGACTTGTAGGTCGGGACTTAAAGAATCAATATCACATTTAGGAGATATGTCTTCGCCTAGTGCATGTTTCAAATTACTGGCATTTGCCCTTACGGCTTTGTGGCAAAGAATGGTTGTAATTCAAGTCCCATTTTCATTCATGAGAATAAAGCAGCTGGTATAGATTTCATGGGTTTGGTTTCACCCAGGTCTGCGTTCACCAGACTGTCACTTGGGCCCTTTAAACGCCTCTTAAACTGGGGGGGGGGGGACGACAAAGTGCCAGAGGAGGGGATCTTATTTCTCACATAGGGTCCATAACAATGCTTTGTGTTCGGCAAATCTGCACCTGGTGACCATGGAAACCCCTTTTCCGACCCTTTATACTCTTGGAAAGACTTCAGCATTTGCTGAAAGTAGAAATGACTTGAATGCTTGAGGTCCAGAAACAAAGATAATCAGTCTCAAGTGCCTATTAAGTGTTTGTGGAGACAATAGTGTATACAATAGAAAGAAACATTCAAAAAAACAAATTGCATTTCTAGAGTATCCAAGGAACGACAGGCAAACAATGTGCAAAACTACTGGACCACTTGATAAACTGCGACCTCACAAAACGTCGCAGCACTGTGATCCAAACACATAATTGCCAGTAACACAAGGCAACACATAGATGTTTTCAATTAAACCCCATACTTGTAATGCAGACCAATTATTCTGCATTTAGGTGCTCATTGTGCACAGACGGTGAACTAGTAAGTAGAACTAGACTCACTTTGATCACTTGTCAGAAAACATTGCCCACAACATTAAAAAGTACAGTCTCAAGTACTCATTTTATTTTGAAAACAATTCCTGAAATAATGCAGGAGCAGATAAAAAAAAAATGCTTTGGCCTTTTTAAGTTCAGACTTCATGCTTAGCATTGAATATAGCACAATATAATAAAATAAAATATAAGTAATAAATCTATGCTAATGAAACAGATATTCAATAGCAACTTTAATCCAATTTTAATTTTAAAGTAGGAAAATCAATATTGCCCAGTTCCCAACACCACTTGAACGCAGCATTATTAAGAACATTATTCTGTACTCTATGGCTCTTAATCACCATTTATGTTTTATATAGTAAAGCTAAAATTAAATAATGCCTTAATTATGGTTTAAATAATTCTCAAAGTGACTTAATATATATCCTTAACACCTTTTGGGCATCCAGGTCTAAACTATATTAACTTTGCACTTGTAATCCAAGAGATAAAATCTTGCTGTTTCATTAATATAGACATTGCTCATAGTATTTCACTTCGTTTTGAATGAATTAAGGCTGTACCTGATCTCCTTAAGTACATGGCACACATTCTGAATCAGCATTTTCTGACTGGCAGTCCAATTTCACTTACAGACAAAAGTAGAAAGAAAAGACCAGAATCCCAAAGCTCTCCAGGTGTAAAATCTTTTTTTCCCCCCTCATAATAATCAAAGTTCAGGCTGTGACTGTAAACAACACACATCTGGAGCCCCCTACACTAAAACAAGCCCCCATATCATGAAATGTTTCCGGCAGCTGGAAAAACAACACACTACGATATCTACATAGCCAGTAAAAAGATGACCTTTTTTAAAAACAAAAAACCAAACATGTCATTATTTAGGAGGAAAGACACTCTGTCCAGCAAACCATAAATGTCACAAAGTACACACAGAAATTCCTCAATGCCTGAGCACTCCCATTTGTGTTTGAGGCCTTTTATCTTAAAGAGCATTTTCAAGACGTGTTATAGGTGTACATAGCCTTGTGGCCTGTCATTTGTCAAATAGCACCATACAGGTAAAGCGTTGGTGAGATTACAGCTGAAGGGAGTAAATAAGTGAGGGCTTCAACCTAGACAGGAAGGCCTTCAGCAGAAGTGAGAGGGCCCACAGTGCTCTATTAGTCCAAATGATGGCTAGATGCACACTAAAGGCTATTACAAATCCCCCTTTCATGCTGCTAGGGTGATTATTATAGTTTTCCTATTGGTTTTTCAACACTGAACTTAAATGGTGGTCTAAGTGTGAGAGGAGCATGCTGCAGATAGTGAGGACAAACAGGACAATTTGAATACAAACTGCAGTCGTATGAGCCTTATTCATGCCCTCAAATGGAAGATGACACATTTCAGAAAAATCTGTTGAAGGTACAAGTGAGTTTGTTGATACACAGGCAGGTTGGAAGGTTCGTTAGAACTTTCTGAAGAATGTAAATGTTGCGGTAATGGGGTCAGCTGTGGAGTTAGTAGTTGGCTGCTTAAGCCAATGCATCAAGCTGGCCTGCTTTTGGGTGAGGTGTTTTATTGGCTCTGAGACTAAAACAGAAGGTCCACTGACCTACAAGTTAAAGGAAATCTCCACCATGAAATGCATTACCGTAATTTCCGGACTACAGAGCGCATCGGAATATACGCCGCACCCACTAAATTTTAAAAGAAAAAGAAATATTTTTTACATATATTAGCCGCACCAGACTATAAGCCGCAGATATATACGTTGTGAAATGAGATTTTTACACAAGAAAGATTTTATAAATGTTTATTTACATACCTTAATGTGCATATCATGCTTCTTGCGTCAAGTGCCAAAAACTACCGGTAGTGTCTTCTTCTGTGCATTGATCTGTTGCGTCTTTCATGTTTTAGCGCCCCCTGATGGCAGTTAGCGAAAAAAATCTGTTAGATAAGCCGCATTGGTGTATAAACCGCAGGGTTCAAAGCGTGGGAAAAAAGTAGCGGCTTATAGTCCGGAAATTACGGTACATATGATGAACTACTGCAAGCGTTGTGGTGTGTTTAGCTATTTTGGGGTTAATTGCAATGACTTTGCGAATGATATTCCTAAAGTGTTAAATAAGAGAAAAAATACTGATGTAAAACAAAGGATAGCATTCGGATTTTGGTGTCATAACAAAAAAAAAAAAAGCGCACGAGCTTCTTTTGTCAGTCGGCAGTGCCGTATTAAGAGGAAACCCAATGTAGAAGCAATGGAGACAGCAAAAGAGGGACTCAAAGTTCCTCAAAGCAATGCGGGTGATGCAGAAATAAGTGAAATAAGTGAAAATAAACCTATGGAAAAAAAGGAAGAGACTTCTCTTAATGTTCTAATGCTGTAGATCAACTTGTTGATGAAAAGGTCACCTCAGAATTTCATTACAAAAATAGATCTTGGATGTGATTAAAGAACAGCTGCAAATATTTCCTCTCTCATAAACAGCCAGGCAAACAATGATCTGCTGGAGGTTCTTCTATCCAGGTTGGGAAAAACATTCTCAGTCAGCTCACAGCTTGACCACGTCCTACACTTATCCTACTCATGTGTATACAATGGTATTTATGAGTATGGGCATGCAAACGAGAATGTTATATGGCTGGCTTAAATCCAAGCTGCTGCGATCTTCTTTTGATGGCAAATATGACAATTACATTGGACTCATAAATGTAGACCATGAACAGGTGAAGGGAATTCAGCTCCAGGGCTGGGCTTTTTTACAGAGACAAGAATTTTAATCCACACTCTACACCTAATCACCATCGCTGTAAACTGCACTTATCACCCATGTGAACACAATGGACAAGCATCCCAAGTTACATCGTCTCAACCTTTCTATGAAATGGTTTGTGACAGTTTGGAATGGAGAACATGGCAAAGCTTAAAGAACAACATACATATCCTCAAGCTTGACACTGAATATTTGCGATGCCGCGGCCTTTGCACTAAAGCTGTGGAAATGTTACAGACCAAGTGAGCAGCTCTGTGATCAACTGTACAGTTGAACACAGCTCGCTCTTTATATGTTCATGTCCAAGTCTGCATTCCTCTCTATACTGAATTCAGCACTACTGTGTTATACTAAGCACTAGGTCAATTTTCACATCTAAGCCTGTGCTTTTCGGACGATCCCCAGTATCCATTCTCCATTTCACCAAGTCTGCAAGTGCCCTATAGGGCTCAGTTTAAAACATATCCTTTCACCTGCAAACCAGCAATACGCAGCTAGATATGCAAGTTAGATACAAATGATTTCCTTTTTAACAGTGCAAATCTCCTGAGATGGAAAGTCCAAGAACCACTACAATCTGATAAAAAGTAAAAAGTGGATTTAGACCAGTGGTTCTTAAACTTTTTTGGGCGCGACCCAAATTCAGGTCCGGTGGGTATGTCGCAACCCAACCAAATTTTGC
>JAQLOM010000034.1:20558864-20570009 GCA_030068315.1 Chrysichthys thysi
ATACACATGCACACACACACACATGCATATACAGTACATCCATGCACACACGTGCACACACATATAAATGTAAAGAGTAAAGCTGTGTCTTATCTATTCTTGACATCAGAACCGCCTGTAAGATTCAAACAACCACTTAATGACCTTGAAGTCTGGGAGCGGGACCTGGCCATCCTTGAGTGTGAAGTACCAGAGGACTCTGTGCCCATCACATGGTATTTAGAAGACAGGAGGCTACAGCCAGGGGCCAAATATGGGATGGAGGAGTGGGGAACAAAGCGCCGACTCACAATCCGTGACATGGGAATTGATGATGATGGGATCTACCTCTGCGAAATGCCAGATGGAGGAAGAAGCATAGCTGAGGTAACTGTCAAAGGTAAATATCTTAGATCTATTTTTAAAACTGTGATGTATATCAAAACAAAAAAAGTCCTCTTCAGAAAAATCTGAATTTTCAATATATTTTCATTCATTGATTTGGCTGTTGATGTACACTTTCGCTTCCACCCTCTTCATAGGTACAATTGTAAGAAAACTGCCCAGAAAAGTAGATGTACTGGAAGGGGAAAATGCTGCTTTCTGTGTGGAAGTGGAAGAGGAGGAAATGGACATTCACTGGTACAAAGATGGGACAGAGCTGAGGGAGACGCATCAGACAATCATCAAATCGTTTGGCAGAACTCACATCTTGGTCTTTGTTAATACTACACCTCAAGATTCTGGCATGGTCGTTTTCTACGTTGGTGGATCAAAGACATCATCTCAGCTAAGAGTGAAAGGTTAGGAATGATTTATTTTTAATCAATCCAGTTAAATGGCAGATCAAGTTTTTTTTTTGTACCCTAACCCAAATTACTCAGACTTATAACATTATATTTATTTTCACAAAATCAAGAAATACCAATATACTGTCAAAAACATACGTAAATAAAAGCTTCAGGGGTGGAACAATGTGTGTAATTCACATTTTCTACGATAAGCTGTTGCATCATTACATTAAGTTACCGTCATCTGGCAGACGCCCTTATACAGAGCGACTGACATTTTTATCTCCTTTATACAACTGAGCAGTTGAGGTTAAGGGCCTTGCTTAAGGGCCCAGCAGTGGTAGCTTGGCAGTGCTTGGATTTGAACTCCCGACCTTCCAATCAGCAGGCCAGTGTCTTATCCCCCTGCGCTACACCCCCCAATACAATACCATGGTTTCCATTTTCAACTGATTCCAACATTATAAATGTATGATAATTAAAAATAAATATTAATGACAGTGTTTTTGTGGTAAAAATGTGTAACTTAGCCCACTGTATAACCAGATGTGTTTCTGAATCCTGTGTTCTCCACTATGAAATAAGAACTTTAAAAACATTCACCGCAAAGATTTCTTTAACTTATGTTCAAGGCAAACACATAAGGAGGATATTGGTGCAGAGGTGGTGCATGGATGTGTCTGAGCCGGTGTATACTGTACATATTTGGTGGATTCAGCACACTGAAATATTTTAGTTCACATCTCATTTGTAATCAGTGTCATGACTTTAGCAGCAGGTAGCTGAAGTGTTCCCTTACACCAAACCTTAAACAGCATTCCTCTGCAAGTAGCAGGTCTAGCCAAACCAGGAAAAGCTCCCACTGCTCTTGGTGGTCTCATTACCTGGCGACTCACTCCAATCCTCTTCCAGAATAACTTATAATCACACTTAGCAGCACCTGTAGCAGCACACTAATTTAACAAAGGCATTTTTTGGAAAGTTGACATTCTTTGATCATGCCACACTGATGGTCACTGAGCATCCCATTCAATTGCAAAATGTTCTTACAGAAATTACATAGTTGTTCGATATATTTAATGTCTGTCAGCAAGTTTGCCTTAATTAGCCAAACCAACTAACAAAGCTTTTCTGGATTCTTTTGGACATATGGTCTATCAATTTACATTATTTTACCATTGCATCTTCATTCTTTCTCAGCGGTTAGACAATGTCCACCTAGCTGCCCTGTGGGGGTTCAGATAAACACCGAGCGTGCAAATGCAGCACTCCTGTCCTGGGTTCCAGCACAGGACTGTCGGAAGAATCCACCCTCAGGCTACATCCTAGAGAGACAGGAAATAGGTTCTCAGGAGTGGCTCCAGTGCCTGACCACTGACTCGGCAACCTCGGTGGAAATTCTTGGTGACAGTGTTCCATGTGAGGCTGACTACAGATTCCGCATCTGTAGTATCAACAAGTATGGAAGAAGTGGATATGTGGAGTGCCCTCGGGCAGTTCATCTGGGTAACATGATGTTAACATAATTGTAGCATAAATTCTCAGGAATGTTGTCGGTATCGGCTGTTGGCTAGTAGTTTTCTGTAAATAAGAATTCAATTTTCCTAATAAAGCTTCTTTGGTTTGTAAATCTGACCAAATTTCATGTTTCAGTAAAACTGTGAAAACTGATACTTGTGACTTTTCCAGTTCCTGTAGCAAAAATACAAGCACCTCTACAAGATGCACTGGTGCCTGAGGGCCAGGATGCCTGTTTTTCCATTGAGCTGTCTGCCTCAGTCATAGGCACTTGGTTTTGGAATGGCAACCAAATTCAAGAAGATGAGCGTTTCCTCATTAGACGGTCTCGTACACACCAATCACTCCGAATTCGAGGGGTACGAGACACTGACAACGGAGCTGAAATCACCTTCATTGCTTATGGAATTCGTGATTCAGCAGCTCTATATATACAAGGTAAGCACCTGCATGTATCTTGGGGCTAATACAGGACCTCCACTGTAGATTATTGAGAAATTATTATAACTGGCATACTTGTTCCTTTTAATATGCATGCAGCTCCACTAGTTAAATTTACTCCACTATCCGAGATGGACAGAAATAAGTTTGTGGAAGTGGGCAATCCAATAGTCCTCTACTGTGAGCTGTCTGACCCAGAAGCACCAGTCCGGTGGTATAAGAATGGAGTTGAATTACACTCGGTTGAAGGTCTTCACATCCAATCAGAAGGAACAATGAGGAGAATTGTCATCCAGTCAGCCGAGTTCTCTCATTCAGGGGTTTACAGCTGTGATGCCATTGATGATGTCATCAGGTTTAACGTGGAAGTCGAAGGTAAGCTGAAAAATCACTTTCATCTTACCGGTCAAAATGACTAAGCACCAGGATTTTTGAGGTGTTTGAGTTTTTGAGATTCAAGTGTGTGAATTAATTGCACAAACTCAAAACGTAAAGCACAACTACAGCAATCATTAAAACATCCTTACAACTGTGTGAAATTTGAAATAACACTGATCAAACACCCGCAGCCCCACCTGTGAGATTCATAACACTTCCAAATGTGGACAGAAACAAGTCCATTGAAGCTGGATGTCCAATTGTACTACAATGTGAGCTCTCCGATCCAAGTGCCCAGGTCTTCTGGTACAAAGATGAAATAAAACTCCTCCCACACAGTGGACTAGACTTCCAGTCTAATGGAACCAAGAGGGCACTTGTAGTTGAAAAGGCTGATTTTTTCCATTCTGGGCTATACAGCTGTAAAACAAAAGGTGCTGCTGTCCAGTTCACTGTGGAAATCAAAGGTGATTGGTTTGCTTTACATAAACTACACAATGTTTGGTTTACAGCCTTAGAATCAAACTTTGCCATTCCAAGCAGTGTTCTAAAATGTTCAAACAGAAGTGTTGACATGAAATGCTAGTGTTGTGTATTCCCAAAAATTAAGGACTAAAAAGGCTTTAAAATGTCTATAGCTCCACCAGTGAGATTCTCATTTGGTCCGGAAACCGAGAGGAGAAAGTGCTTTGAAGCAGGCTGTGCCATTGTTCTGCAGTGCGAGATATCGGATTCTTCTGGTCAGGTCCACTGGTTCAAGGATGGGAAGCAAATTCTTTCACAATCCGGTGTAGACTTCCAATCAGAGGGCTGCACAAGGAGATTAGTAATTGAATCAGCAATGCTGTCTGACTCTGGTGTGTACAGATGCACAACACAAGACGACATCATTGAGTTTCAAGTCGAGATCAGAGGTGAATCTTACAGTTTCTTCTTTGCTGCTCTTCAGTGATATCCTATAAAAGCTTAAGATATTTATAGTACCTTTTTTTGAAGAGATTAATATTTCAGTCAGATTATTAAATATTGTCTCTTAGATTTTTGTATTAATTTTTATGTAAATCTTAATTATTGTATCATGAATCATCATCTGTAGCTGTCCCAGTGCGGTTCTCGGCAGTTCTGGAAGCTGAGAAGAGTAAATGCATTGAAGCTGGCAGCTATTTTGAACTCCGCTGTGAGGTTTCAGATCCTACAGCAGATGTTCACTGGTATAAGGATGAAACAGAGGTTCTCACGGACACTGGCTGGGACATTCAGGCAGAAGGCACATGGAGAATGCTGGTAGTCCAGTCAGCAGAACCCAGCCACTCTGGACTGTACAGCTGCAACCTGCCAGATGACTCTGTACAGTTCGCTGTGGATATCACAGGTGATTTGTGACTTCCAAGAAGCATGTACCTCCAGTAACCCAAAGCTGCATTTATTTGAAGCTAGAAGCAAACTAATAGAAAACAACTGTCTGTGCCTCATAGCACTGCTTTTATGGACAACTGTCTGTGATTCTTACCTATGCATGTTGTCTTGTTGTCAACTGTTTAATACTACTGTTACATGTGTTGCATTCTATATGTTGCATTCTATATTTTTGGCAGAAGGGCCGATAGATCACACATTAGTCAGTCTGGGAAATTCTTTCTCTAAATTTTGAGGTATTAATGTCATGTATATTCCACAACAAGCTCCACCGGTGAAGTTCTCAGCCTTCCCAGGGGTTGTCAAGAACCAGCTGTTTGAAGCAGACTACCCCACTGAGCCACAATGTGAGATCTCTGACCCACCAGCCAAGGTGTGTTGGTATGACGATGGAGTAGAGCTCCTCTCAAAAAGTCAACCCCATATCAGAATGGAGGATACCAGGAGAAAGCTTGCTGTAAATTCAGCACAGCCCTCTCAGTCTGGATGGCCCACCACTCTGAGAAAGGACGATGTCCTCCAGTATATTGTACGAGATGAAGGTGATTTTTTAAAAATATTTGCCTCTAACCGACAATGCTTTAGCGTGGCATCTAACAACTTTGCGCTCTGTTTAGGTTTGTAGTTGTCTTTGTGCGTGTTTTCATAATAAAACTTGTGCATATTGTTGGCTTTTAAATCGCCTCTAAACATTTAATTGTAATTATAAATCACCGAAACTGCATAAAGTATTCCTTTATCAATGATCATCCTTAGCGCCACCTTTGAACCTGCTGGATGTCCCTGATGTTGAAAACAGCAAGTGTACTGAGGAAAACATCTTTACTGCACAACAAGCTAAAATCCTGGACTCCACTGAATATAATTACCAACTTAAAGAAAAGGGAGAGATACTATTGCAAGATGGAATTGAACCTGAGCGTCAAATTGAGTGGGAAGCGCCTATGAGAACATTAACCATCGACTCATCTGAGTCACCAGACAATGGGACAAACAGCCCAAGGACGGCAGATGATCACACCCAGTTTAATGCAGACAAAGGTGGTTTACCACTATTATTTGTACCCCATTCTTAACTAGGAGCATTCACCTCATTGAAGCTAGAAAGCTTATTGTTTTCTTTGTGGCTTTCCTAACAGCTGAGCAGTCTCACTCTGAAGTGCACAAGGGTGAGACCTATGATGACACTGTCCAGTGCACTGTGGATATGAAAGGTGATACAACTGCTATTCCACCCTAAGCACACTTAACCCAGTGCATCTGCGCCACTAACAATGGTGGTGTGTAACTTTTCTAAGGCTGTGCCTAAAGATGCTGAATCCATGCACCTTGGTTACCCATTCTTGAAAGCGCTTCCCAAACTAATCCTTGCTATTATATCTTAATCCAACATCCAGTTGGTCTGCAAGCCTTTCTTCCCAGCTAACATTCATGTAAAATGGTTAGATTTCATTCTTAATCGCAGCACATCTACATCAGAAAACCTTTCCATTTGCTTCAGTCATCTTCCTTAATGCTAGTCAGAACAAACATAATGTCTTGAAATGGTTCATTTCGACATAAATTGAATATCTGAGCAGATTAAGCATTGAATAGATGGTTTAAATGTGAATGAATGGATGAATGAATGGATGAAATGCTGAACGAAGCAGAACAAATAACTAACTTCGTAGCATTAGCAAGCATATTTTTGTACATGTTGCCTTGATCTATGTGACTTGTTTCTAGACCACTCTGTCGTATGGTCGTCTCTCTTATTTTTTTGCTCTTCTATGTGATAAATCTTGACAGTAATCATTGACAACAACTATTTAATCAGCTTCTAATTAAGAAAGTGGAAACCCACTGAACCTTTTCTTTGTGCACATCATACAACTATAGCTGAATCCTTCCCTGAAATTGCAAAGACCAACATCAATAAGGAAAACTTGGGTGTCACAGACGGTTCTGAGCTTGCAAAGAGTGAGATCATTAAGGAAAGGCTGAGTTTCCCCCAGGTAACAGCAATTCCTGAGACAGCCAAGAACAAGATCAATAAGGAAAGCTTAAGCTTTACAGACATTCCTGAGCTCACAAAGAGCAAAATCCTTAAGGAAAGCTTGAGCGTCACTGCAGTTCCTGATTTTTCTGAGACTGAGAGCACTAACGAAAGGTTAAGGTTCACAGAACTTCTGGAATTCTCAAAGAGCAAGAACCACAATGAAAGCTTGAGCTTCACAGCAGTCCCTGATTTTGCCAAGACCGAGAAAACAAAAAAAAACTTGTGTTTGACAGATGGTTCTAAAATCGCAAAAAGCAACAGCCTTAAGGAAGGCTTGAGCTTCATAGCAGATCCTGATTCTGCCAACACCAACAACCCTAAAGAAAGCTTAAGCTTCACAGACAGCTCTAATGTCTCAAAAAGCAAGAGACTTGAGGAAAGCTTAAGCTTCACAGCAGATCCTCATTCAACCAAGACCAGGAACACTAAAAAAAGCTCAAGCATCACAGATGGTTCAGATTTTGCAAAAAGCGAGATCATTAAGGAGACTCCACGGATGACTGCAGTTTCTAACTGGGACAAGACTGAGATCAGTAAAGAAAGCTTAAGCTTCATAAACTGTCCTGACTTTCCAAAGATCAATATCATTCAGGAAAGCTTGAGCATCACAGCTGTTCCTGAGTTGTTAATGGAGGAGAACATTAAGGAATGCAGTCTAAACCAACTTCAGCATACAAAACCAGACTCCACTGCCCCATTCTGCATCTACAAAGATGAAGAACTACCCCGACCTCGGTGTGATGAACAGAAAACAGCTTGCAGCTTTCAAGAAGATGACAGAAGTTACTTCAAAGTTCAAGAAATTTGCACGGATGATGATGCTTTAGCATTTAAGGTGGATCATGAAGGTGATTTAAATAGTTAGCTCCATCATTCAGCAAGTAATGATGAGAGCATAGTACATCCCATTGTCAACATTTTAAACATAATTTAATGCCATTTTTCCATTCTGATTCATTAACTCAATATAAATAACGTATAAATTAAGCTAGTCAAAATAATAATAATAATAATAATTTGCATGGCTTGCCAGAATAACTCTGTAAATTGTCAGGTTTTCATTAGATTAACTGAGTAACTAAACCTAAATCACCTAAAAAAAAATTAACACATTTCAGAAAAAAAATTACATTCACATCTAACACAAACCATCTTTTCAAGAAAAAGTCCCATGACCATAAACAGTGACTGATGCCATGGTATTAGAAGTAATCTTTTTTTTTTTTTTTTTTTTAAAGCCATTATTATTTTTTATTAAATATTCTCAAAGCTAATAAATATCTAATTTAAAGTAACAATCAGGTTTGAGGTAGCTTACAATTTCAATCTCAAATGTCAGATATAGTTATTCTTTTATTTTCCTTAGTAGTAATACAAATCTCTCTATATATAACTTGACACACTCTAGTTACAAAGATGAATATCACAGCACCTCGAGACATGTCGGATGAGAAAGCCTTTGAAGCAGCCTGTGTCAAAGACCTGGGTGAGGTCTCTGAAAAGAAGGCCCAGATCATTATGCATGGAGACATTTCCATAGTCCAGCAACAATATGAGGAAATCATGATGGCTACTCTGACCTCAAACGAAGAGTTTGCCCAGTTATCAAAGATACCACACAAAGAAGTTCTGACCACTGAGACAAAGGATCAATCTGTGATGCATCAAGACAAAGTACAAGGTGACTCAAGACTATGTGTCTAGCATACTATTAATTAGCATAACAATTACCAATGTATTTTTCAGACATTAAGAAAGACCAATAATCAACACAGCTACACTCGCCTTGAATGCATAACTTATTTTAATACATGATTTTATCTTTCCAAACCTGAAGCACCTTCGCCTAAACCAGTAAAATTTACGTCACTGCCTGAGACTGGCAGAAATAAGACCATTGAAAGTGGTATGCCTCTAGTGCTACAGTGTGAAATATCAGACCCAGATGCACCAGTTTGTTGGTTCAAGGATGGAATACAACTCCAAATGAAACATGGATTAGTGATTCAGTCAGAGGACTGCCTACGGAGGCTGGTTGCTCCAACTGCATTGCCCTGTCACACAGGGATATACACTTGTGAGGCAATGGATGATGTCATAAAATTTAAGGTGTATGTCAAAGGTGATTTAAAACCTAGTTTAATCCATGTTGAATGCATTAAATCAGTTTAAGTCACTAAATCTTTTTTCTAACAAATTTATAATAAACAAAAATGCACAAATGTCAGAATACTATTTGGCAAAATAGATTTCATTTACCATTACTTTAGTGTAATTGTATAGCTTTTTCTAATTTTATTAAATATACAAATGCTTTAGTTTCTGAGAGGCATTCCTGCACTCAAGTGACATACAGTACTTGCATTTAAAACATACCTACAAACAAAAGCTGCTTTTATTAAAACATGCTAAATTAAACTCTTTAGCTGCACAGTTGAAAGGCTTGACGTTTTCTGAGACCGAGAAGAATGAAATGGCAATCGATGAAGGAGACAATGCAAGTGTTCAACAAAAAGAACCTATAAATTCTCCAGCTCAGGTCTGCTGGTACAGACAAGAGCAACAACAAACTACAGAGTGCCTCACTGTTATCCAATCAGAAGTGATCAGATCAGAAGCGATCAAATCAGCTGAGCTGTCTGAACCTGGAGTATACACTTATGAAACAAAGGATACCAACATCCTGAGTACTGGGGATCCACCAGGTGATTCTTCCGTCATCTTTGACATCTCAACCCATCTGATTACAATACTAACCCCTTCAGTCATGCAATGGTAACTAATAGTCATTGTGCTGAATAGATCTAAGGTTGTGTTTCATTTCTTTTTTTTTTTTTTTTTTCCCTGAGCCAGTTATGTCATTGTGTTTACTGCATGTGTTCAGAAACTACACTAGCAGCAACAAAAAGAAAATGGACTAAATAAGTGCAAGGTCAACGTTTGACTTTGAACATACTGAAGTCTAGTGATATTAAAATAATAGAGCATAATATTCACAGCTCATTTTAGTAAGGAAAATACATTATGCATGCTACTACACAATAGTTAGGTTTACTACAGTGTCAAGCAGAAACCTTTTAACTTTGAACAGACTTAGACACCTACATAAAATCACAAGGCTTTTAATTTGCAGGACCAACTAAAGAAATATTACACTGAAGAGTCCAGTAATTTGCATGATTATTAAAATCATACTTAAATATTTCTATAAAAAAGCTTGCCCAGTATGCAAATATTACCACTTGAGTCCAACATTTTTTATTTGATTATTATTTTTTTTTAGCTTTGTCTTATGTTGCCTTTGTCATGAGTGTTTAATGTCTTTACATTGTAATAAGCTTTCATAATTTACTCTTGCACTACTAATGTTACATTACATCCACACTATCATTGTCTGTCTGTTTTCCTTGTCTTAATTTATTTATTCGTAAACGTCCTCTTAGCGTTATTAATTGTTGCTATGTTCTTATCGTCATTTAATGCACCATATATTTTCTTATATAACCAAACCATTCTAAAGCAAAGATTTTGGTGCAACTCTTAATCTTTCTAGGGAAACATTACATTTCATTAACACGGTTTATATCAAAACAACTAACAATTACAAATGTATCTCTCTACAATAATGCCCATAGCACCCCCAGTGATGTTCTCCACTGTCACCGAAGCTCAGAAGAACAAATCTGCTGTAGTTGGAGAGCCGTTTGACTTGGAATGTGAGGTCTCAGACGCTGCTGCAAACGTATGCTGGTACAAGGATGGAAATGAGCTGTCATCTGAAGCTGGAGTTTTGGTTCAGTCTGAAGGTACAATAAGAAAACTCTCTGTGCAATCAGCTGAATTATCTCATATTGGAACATACAACTGCAAGACAGATGCTGATGCAGTCACATTCAACGTGGAAATAGGTGATTTGCAGATTCATTGATTAACATTACAATAGTTTCAAAAACTATTTTAGTGACACTATTTAACTGGAAACCACTAATGCTTATATTTGAAACAACCTTGTCACAGTCACAATCCATAATTACTCAATTATTTGTATAATTTTATGAAAACACTGAAGAAGTTGAGCTTAGGATCAATGCTGCACTTAGAATATTATTAATAACTTGAATCATAAAATGAAATCACTATCGCTAATTCCTATATTTTACCTGAAATTGAATTGGCTATAAAACAAAACATCCTCTACATTTTTTCCCCCGTTGTCTTTTAAATCAACATTATTTTCTCTTTTTGCTACTCACAACTGTGTAGCTTCATCTACGATGTTCAAACCACTTTCAGAGATGGAGATGAACAGGTCCATTGAATTAGACTTGCCAAATCTTCCAAAATATGAGATTTCAGACTCTGAAAGCCAGGTTTGCTGGTATAAAGATGACTCAGAGCCTCGCTCAAACAGTGGACTTGATATCCAAAGAGATGAAAATGTGAGGAAATTAACTGCTGAATCAACTGAGCTTTCTGACACTGGAACATTGATCTGTGGCAGTCTTGATGATGATGATGCTGATGCTGTGTCATCCAAGATGGACAGTCAAGGTGATTTTCCAACAACCTTAAAAATGTAAA
>JAQLOM010000034.1:20605671-20618438 GCA_030068315.1 Chrysichthys thysi
GGGACCCTGGGCATCTTTCTTTGGGTGTTTTTCACAGTCGGTAGACAAGTCTCTTTAGTGTCCTGCGTTTTTAGAATACACACACACACACACACACACACACACACACACACACACACACACACACACACACACACACACTTGACTCTGGCACGAGAGCCTCTTTATAGCACCACCAGACGATATGCACATTTATGATTTCTTGTAAAATGATTCCATTTACAGCTGGGTCAGCCAAATCTATTTTTTGACGCTGAGGGTCTTGTTCCTGAACCAAGTGATCCTGAATAGGCTTTCCCGACATCACAAGCCTATCCTGGATTACTTGAATCAGGCCAAAGCCAGTAAATGTCTCCGGACTGGGGTTGCGTCTGTCCGTAAAAGGGGCCCTGGAGCGTCGCACTGTCAGGACCTGGAAGCATAGGGATGAGTCTGGACACAGATTAAAGTGCGGTGGGTTCTGGTGTAGCCACTCGTACTTGCTCAGTTTCATCAGGGCACAGAAATAGCCCTCCGCTGCTCACAGCCATCAACGGAGAAGGCCATGAAGCTGTCAGGTAGCACACTGGTGTGAGACACCTTACAATAACACAGTAAAACACATGGCTGAGGTAATCTGAAATAGAGATGCTATTAAAAATAATACTGTGACGGTGAAGAATATTTGCTTAATACAAGGCAAATGGGCACTTACTCACGAGGGTATTTTTTAGTGCAGGTGAGGTGGGATAACTGAAATATACACTGCCTGGCATATGTAATATCTTTCCATTTACAGTGGTACCTCACAAACTTGAACTTAATCCGTTCAGAACGCGGGTTCGAATACTAAAAAGTTCGAGTTCTGATCAAATTTTCCCCTTAAGAAATAATGGGTAACCAATTAATTTGTTCCTGGCCCCAAAAAATTCACCTAAATATGTTTTTTTTTTTTAGCATTTAAACACAAAATGAACAGAATAAAACAAGAAGAGCACATACTAAACACATCTAAGCACATTTATCAAAACAGTAATTTATAAAATAAGAAAATAAATGCATCCAAACAATGTGAATGTCATGGATCCACGTGCGCGCACCTGCTTTGATTACTCCCAGCAGCAGCGGCGCTGCGGGCGTATGCGCAAGGATTTGCTCCAGGTGTGGACGTCACGTGGTCTTCCGCAGGTGATCCGCATCTGGTCTAATGACTCAGACTATAAGAGACTCGGTCTTGGACACTCAAGTGGCGAAACATTGATTGCCGCTTTCATATGTGAATCTGTCCCTTTGTTTCCGCTGAGAGACTTGCTGCGTGACTCATTTCCCTGCGCGTACAAGTTATCTTAGGTCGGTGTTCACGGTTCAACTTCTGAGATTCAGATTGAGTTCTAGGCGGGGGATTTTTCCAACCTAATTTGCTCGAATTTAAAAAAAATTTGAGTTCTAATGAGTTCGAGTACTGAGGTACCACTGTAATTCTATTGGTTGCCTCATATCTACTAAGCAGCTGCACTAAACACCATCGCTAATAAGTATAGTGAGATTTAAACCATCCATTTTGTCTTTATACCTAAACACATTCCCATACACACATCAGGTGAAGGTAGTTAGGATTTACGAACACATGAATTATGATCCATCCGCTTCCAAACAATATGATTATATTATCAATATTGTCATAATTATTATGAATGATCAAATCACTGATGCAAGTTGAGACAGTTGCATAAACAGAGGTCCTTTTAAAAAAATGATCATTTATCTCAGTGAACACCTATTTTGTTGCACAAACCCACCATGCAGTGTATAAATCAAGAAAATGTACAATTCTGGGCAAAAAAAAGGCCAAACCCAAAGTTGCAAAGCATTAAGCTTTTAAGTGAACTCCTGGGTGAAAACACGGGGAATTTCACTTGCATAATCTTTTTGTGCTCAAAGATAAAATCATGAAACGGTCGAATTGTTTGATATAAAATTCAAACCCTCACAGAGGAACAACACTGACTCTTTTTGCTATAAAAAGCTGTCTGCAAGTTAACCCATAAAACTCGAAACATGTAAGGAATTCAAGGGGAAGAAGCTATTCGAAACCAAGTTACTTAGCAATTTTTGCTCATTTCCTGACCAATTTCTGATTAGACCATTAAAAACTTAAAGGTTTCTGAGTTCACTTTTTCCCCATCCCCCCATTCCTTTTCCACAGGAGAGTATGAAAACAAACGTACATTACAATAATAATAATGCTCCGATATGTTGGAGTTTTAAATAATAGTCTTTCTGCCCACACGAAAACAGGATCCTGTGGTTTTGCATCACTGTTCAAGTTGGAATAGGGATGCAATTTTGAATTGTTTACTCTATAACCAATAGGGATGGGTGATACAATAATACCATTATAATATAATAATACAAATGTTGCATTATGATACTTGAAGACATCTCTATGATATGCTATATTCTTCAATATATTAAGGCCTGTGAATTAAGGTCCTGAGGTTTCTGGCAAAAAAAAAAAAATGAGATAAACGTGACCCACGCTGGCATTATGATTCGCAATGAGGAAATTTTCAAAAGTGAGTTATTGTTAATTCCACATTGTCCATCTAAAGACCTTCTAAAGAATGACCGCCTAGCAACCAGCCACTATCGTTTACATCTAATGGGGTTTGGAAACTCGCTTTCCATTGGTTCATAAAAGCATCTTCGGGAATTCCATGTATATTATCAGGAAGTAGAGGAACTACGCTTCACAGCGATACCAAACATGGGTAGGGGGATTCCCCCGTCTCGCTGCAAGCGAGCGGGGAAAAACACAGATTTATCAAGGAATATTACGACAAAGGACTAATTAATGAAGACATACCAATGAACATAATGAACAAAACCTTAAAATAAAAAGTAGTTTGGGATGTTTTCTTGCTGTCTTAGCATGGGGATCAATAAATGAGGGCTTCATGGACTCATTTTTGAGAAAATCTCATTTCCACCGAAGCCATGTTTTGCCTCTTAGCTCATAATTAGCCTGTGAGCATTCCGACTCATTATGCCAGACCGGCTCACGAATGTTAATGTAGTACATGCCACTAAAGCTTCCTGACAGACTTACCCAAAAGTATTGACAAAATATTTCTAAAAAGCATCACCGCATTGACTTTTGAGGGTTAAAACCTTATAGCTCAATCCTAAAATCTCGGAATGACATACTAGGTCCTTATAATTCCAAGGTCCTGATATTTGCTTTTGCTAAGGTTTTCTGACAACCCACCAACTGATAAACGAAACAGATGAATGATATTATAAGAAACCATAAGGTCATGGAGGTTTTATTGAAAATTGATTTTGAAAATAGCATTCGGTGAGAAAATCAACAACTGAAAATGAACAGGTACAATAATGACATGTCAAGGATCTCACCTGGTGTACAGACCCATCGATTTCCACCGGAATGATAAAATCCGCATTGTTCACTGGCTGTTAATGACAAAAAACAAAAAACAGCCCAGTTAGTTTAGGAAGAAAATAAAGAGATGGACAGATTAGCCATACAAAACAAAACAAAAAGAGAAGATAAGGGAATAAACAGAAATATTAGCCACCTAAACTGATTTGCTAGATAGAGAGGACAGCTTGATACATTAGACAGATAATCAGACGTTTATTCATTAGCTTACTAATTAAAAACGGTTTTGAAGCACGCAACCAGGCAAGTAGATTTCAAGGCTCTTTACCTTACAGTAAGTATTACTTTTCTGTAACCTGTGCACATCATTACGAAAGTTATAATGAAACGCACCATGTGTCTCCAGTGTACCATGGCGGCACCACTCTATGGTGAAATGTGTGTGTGTGTGTGTGTGTGTGTGTGTGTGTGTGTGTGTGTGTGTGTGTGTGTGTGTGTGTGTTTGTGTGTGTGAGTTATATTTGGCTGCACGTGAGAATACAGTGCCCCACTTGAGTCTTCAGTCATTCGGAAAAACATGTACACTACACAACCTTCTAACCAGCGAAGTGTATAAAGCGTCTTATCTTAAATAGTTAAAAAACAAAAAAAAAAGTTCAGCTCATCAAGAGCATGTGCTCGTGAGGAATAAGCCACCATGAGCTGCTTTAATATTTCACTAGTCAATCATAACAGTAAGTAAAAAAAAAAAAAACCAAACTGCACAGCCAAACCCATGATTCAACACCGAGCAACGAGATAAATATCAATCTGAAACAAAGCCACTGCAAAACAGACGTACTCTTACAGAGGTAAAAGAGAGACCTAAAGTAAAGGAAGTGGCATTGCGAACACTCCCAACTGTCATCAGTGACACAATTCGACAGCGTCACCGCTGACACCACCCCACGCAAAAGAGCCGTCTGTTTTTCATTAAAGCCTTGCATACCTGCTCACTGATGCAATGTGATTTTACTCAACAAGAAAGAAAAAAAAAAATCTCTCAAGGTTTTCAAACTGTACTGACATGGGTTTACAACGAAGTGAAGATTAGGAAATAAAAAGAAAAACAAAAACAGATAAAATGCAACATTAAATGTATGTGTGACCTAAGACTCGTGTGTTTGGGGCCGTGCCTGCCTAAATCCCTCATTTTGCAGCTAGGTTTGTTTTTGATGTTTTGCTATGTGAGTAATGGAGCTGGACCTACCAGTCATTTTAATACAGAGCGGAGATGGAGAATATAAAAAAAGACCTAAATAGAAAACATCACACTAACGAGACAATAATAATGAATCCAGTTATTTTTTAATAATAAGATAAATCGTAATACTTTAAAGATTTATGACTGATCAAGTAACGCTTTGACCTTCACTCATGTAGAAGATTGCACTCTCCAGGTAAATGAATGGAAGGAGACGAGCACGTGACCAGAATCGTGTCTACACTCGGTGACTGGACCTTTTGTATAATGTATACTAGTGTTCATCACACGTAAAGCGCATGACAGCACAGCACAGTGAAATTACTTCTCTGCATTTGACCCATTCACCAAGTGAAACAGGGGCAGCACCCAGGGAGCAGTGCTTGGGGACGATACCTTGCTCAGGGTACCTCAGTGGACCTTGTTGGTCCTGGGCCTTGAACCCACAACCTTCCGACTGAAGAGCCAATGCCCTGACCACTAGGCTACCACTGCCCCTTTGGGTAAGTGCTTCTTTCTGCGTCCCTGGCTGTCAAACCCAAGAAGCTACACTGCACGAAGGAGTTGTGTTGCTTGACATGTGAACACCTTCCTCACACATATTTTCCAGATGCAGAGTAATTTGTACAGCCATATCTATTACACACTCCTATGAAACTCTTTGATGACGGAGCTGAGCTTGATAAACGTTGACGTCGAGATATCTGACACCACATCGGATCCCGTAGCCCTGATGTGCACATGCTCGCTCGGCCATGCTGTAATGGTGTCCTGCTGACTTGCGCTCTTGTGCTAACAGTGAAAAAGGGACTCGAACAACATTTACCTTGAATGAACTGTGCACTAGCGTCTCGTCCAGATCAATCACTACACAAATCTTTCCTACATCTTTAGACTTTATCTGGGGAAGAAGTGGCTTGGCTGGCACCTGTGGACAGATAGTGGTTAAATTAATAGCTTCATTAGACAACCCAGTACATCAAATAACCTAACGTTACACTTTTTTATCAGCATTCTAAGCATGAAGCACAAACAAATAACAGAAATTCGACAGGCTGAAATTGTTAAACAGCACTTATGTAAGAATTTAGAGTTAAATTATTAGGCCATCATTGTATTGCCTAGACAAAATACAGCAGGGCTAAGCAAGAAATCCAAGAAAGATATCTGGTTTTATGGGTGAATGAGCCAGGTTATGGAAGCTCTTTGGCTGGTCTCATTTTTCAGCCAAGATCGTGTGACTGTGTGCTGCTGGGGTACGCTTACGCCTCTGCAGATCAGCTGATTCTTGATCAAAAAGCACCAAAGGCACAGAGGTCTTATCTCTAAAAGACTTTCTTCATAAACAAGCATATAACATGCATGTATACAGAAAGCCCGGCTCCACACAGTCACTTAAAAATCTCAGAGTTCATTAGTGTGAGAAGATGCCACTAAATCAAATCTTTCAAAGCTCCAGGCTAAAATAACAAGCCACATGGCCTGGAACAAGAGCCCTAACACAGGAAGGGGCATCTTTTATTTTTGCTGCTGCTTGCCATATTTAATTTGACACTGAGAACAGGTCAAATAAAACCACAAGCACAAGCCACTTTTCATCATGACACACTTTCATCAAACCACTCGGCAGGCAAAAACCCATGCATTTGCAACGTCGACAATTTACAGATCATGCTTTGAAATTCGAAAGGTTGCCGGCTACAAACAAGTTGTGTTCGACCTCGTTTACAGTAGCGCATGGGACTCGGAAGCACTGTACCTGCTCTATAGACTGCACACAGAATTCACAATCGCAGGACTCGGGGTAATCCTCATCGTCAGATGCCTCCGTGTCCTCAGAATCTTCGATCTCGTCAGAACTTGCGTTTTCATCGGCTAGCTTAAAAAAGCTGTCTGGCTCGCTCTGCTCTGTCAGTTCTCCTTGCTTAACTTGATGTATTATTTCGTCCAGTTTTTCGCTGCACTTACTCTGAGGTGATGAAGAATCATCCTTTTGCTCTGTTGTTTCTGCTAGATCCAATGATGTCCTACAACACCATGAAAGCTCTGGATCTTTGAGAGGAGCTTTGTCTGATTGCAGCTCGATGGCATTTTGTACGATCAGTAAGGCATGGGCGCCATGCTGGCCCTCATCATGTACATTTAACTCATTGAATTTTTCGACATCACCTACATCCTCTTCATAGTCAAATACAAATGTATCTACATTTTCACACGTCTCTATCTCGCCACAGCAAGGCCCACGATCGCCCTCCGTTTCATCTATAACTTCCGACCCAGTTTCTTCTTTTATTTGGGCATCATCAGTCAAGATAGACCAGCATGCTTCATCTTTATTTGCACTTTCAGTTGTATCTGGTGCTGTCTCAGAAACAAGGTCACACTTAACTTCCTTTTCGGCAGGTCTGGAAACCTCGGTGAACTTTTCGGAGACCTCACTTACTGTAATGCTCTCATCTTCAGCAACCATTTCAAGGGCAGAGATTCCTTGTTCACGACATGTGCTCTGAATAGAACTGGGATCTGAAGCATCTCTCTCGTAAATGCTTTCATCCACAGCGGGAAGTTCATAAATTTCACCCGCACTCTCAGGGGGATCCAGTACAATCGTTTCCCCATGAGATCCAACGACGTTTTCATCTTCAGAGAAGACTTCAGGGTCTTGGTCTGGCACAGCGTGAGCTGTGGTATCTTCATCAATATGTTTAAGTCCATAATCTTCCTTCTCAATGGGCACTGCATGTTCAAGGCAGGGTTTAGGGCCTGGAACGGTTTCTATGGATAGTCCAGAGCAAAGTACTTCTGCATATGTTTTATATACTCCTTTTCCGAAAATTTCTGGTTCCGAGCGGAATTCCTGAGCATTTTCATTTGCTTCTCCCCCATCATGTGGATATGGATCGGGGGTATCACCAAGGCCTTCAATGACCTCATGTAACTCCTGTCTGGGTCCATTACAGCATTCGTCTTTCTCAGGAAGATCAAGAAAAGGTATGCTGTCATCAGTTTGAACGGGACACATCTCCTCAGGCTCATCGATGAAACTTTTAAACGATTCATCTGTTTCAGTACTGCCTTGGCTTTTGCCATCGATACAGTCAGCATATTCCTCCTCGCTACATTCATCGAGTGACGCTCCTTTGTCAACCGACTCACCAGTTTTGTGTTCATCATATTCCAGGTCAAAGGTTCCAGCCTTAATGTCACAAAGTTCAAACAGTTGAGAGGGCATGTCATATTTTAGCTGGGCATTTTCTCTCATTTCACACTCTCCACAAAGCGTCCTCTGCTCACCAGAGGTATCCAGGGGTTCAATTATAGGCACAGCTTCAGCATTACTGTCACAGGAGAGTAATTCATTACTTGGTTCACCGCTTGCAACATCGAGATCCTCAACTTCCTGCTGTTCAAGGGTATTATTTTGGTGACAGTCAACGGCGAGAAACTGCGAGAGCCAACGAGCCTCAAAGGTTTCCATTGATCCGATAAACATCATATCACACTCTGGCCTCTTTCTGGCATCATTTGTGTTACATTCTATAGGAGGGTTTGCTCTAGGGAGGTCAGAGGTGTGAAACACGGAGCACTGCGTTCCGAAGGCCTCACACAATTCAGGGGAGATTTCAAAGGCTTCGCTTTGTTGCGAGTCTTCAGAATTCTGAGCAGGCTCAGGGGCCTCGCACTGTTCAGGAATTTCACATTTTTCAAAGTATTGTCCACAACTTGAGCATTGTTCTAGCGTCTTAACGCACTCAGTTTCATAATCTTGTTCAGTGGAATATTCAAAGCTCTGATTCTGCTCCACATTCTGTTCAGCGAAGTCATCAGAGAGCAGGCTTTGGACGGAGCCCTCAAATGAGTCTGTACAGGATCCTTGACTGTTTTTTGCAGTTAACTCGCGGTCGTATGTGTTTTCTATTCGCTCAGCAGGTGGTTGCTGCACAAGGGACCCAGAGAGTCCAGCTGGCATGCTTTCTTTAGAGGCCTGGCACATTTCAGAGGATTCAAAATGTGTGGTATGGCATTCACAGGGCATGTTTTGATTGTTAAGCTCACATTGTTCGAAGGATTCGCATGGTTCGTTATCCAGTTCAAATACAGCATTTTGATCTTGTTCGCTGTATTGCTCATACAGAGCTGAAACACCGATGTATTCAGAACCTTCATCACAACTGTCCTCTTCTGAAGGTTGTTCAGATTCAGTTTCATATTCCAAAAGCGTTTCAAGGACTGATGAATCGAGCTCTTGCATTTCAGCGTCTACCTGGTCATAATACATACAAAGATCCGGCATGGCCTGAAATAAGGGAAACGCCTCGGGCTCGTTTTCTTCCATTATTGTTTGGTCACTAGCATTAGACTCTGCGCTATATTCAGAGCATTCATCATGGTTTTCAATCAAGTGGACAAATTCACTGTTTATTGAAAAAGACTCACTTTGCTCCAAGTCGAAATCACACAGACTGCTGCTCTCAGAACAGTCCAGTTTGTCTTGCTCTCTTAATTCTCCACTGAGCTGTCCATTTTCAGTATAATCTCCATCAGGCTGCATTAGTCCAGAAATGTTCGGGTGTACTGTGAAATCTACAGATGTTTTCCGTTCTGCAGAAATCATTCTCGATTCAGTTGCAACTTCCAAAGACTTGCTCTCCTTTGAAAGACAGTCTTGCTTTAAGACTTTTGAAGGGTCAAAACAGAGTTCGGCTGGCATATTAGCTCCAGTGTGCTCCCTCCTAAAAACAGGCAGACGACTCCAAGTGTTTGGTGATATTGCTCTCCGCAAGTGACTTGGCGTCCGTCATACGTTGCACAGCTCAGAAGCCAAAAACCACTCCAGACATTCTGCAACAGGTTCGCTTGCCCTGCAAAGCGTGCAGAGCCCAGAGGGCAGACGCGGGCCGGCTACGTCTGCCTGCAGAGGAAACTCGTGGGAGTTCGTACGTTTGTTGAGCCTGCAGGCTGCCTGGGACATCAGCAGTAATGCACACATTGACATGACAGGCAGATCAGGGCGACACCTCCGACTCCTGCCCGTACTTCAGCCCGCCTTCAGGAGACCTACAGATTTATTTTGGGGGGCTTCAGAGATGTGACAAATAACTCCCAGAATATCAAATCACTATTAAAAGCTGAAGTAAGGCATAAATCTGAAATGGACACCCAGCAGCGACTCGACCGCCTGATCTGCTACTCCTTGCTAACCGGGATGCTGTTTTCCAAGAATGGGGTTCGATTGAGTCATGGGCAGCTTTGTATTATACTGATACACACCAACATATGCGTGACATTCTGCTGCTGTTTTACAAAACGATCCGCTCATTCCATTTAACGTACACAGCTTCAATGGAGGAAAAGGGATCTCATATTTGGTTAGGCAATAGAAACAAAAGTGTTTTAGTCAAGTACATTATGACTCATGACTACCATCATGATATTTGGTCACTGAGAACTGCAATGTAAACAGGAAAAAGTTGTGCAAGGCAAAGACAAGGTTTCGGTTTGCTCACCGACACCTCTGATCATGTGGCTCTTGATCTTCTTAAGCACAGAAAGACTGGAGCAAGAAAGCCACTTTTGATTAAAACCTTTAAGAACTCTCTGACCGTGCCTTACTTTTGAGATGGTCCCATTCTCTTCCACCAGAAGTGGTGCGTTGTTATTGACGGGCAGTTGATCTGTTTCGTCATGACACATGCAGCAGAAGAGGCTGTGGAAAAAGCCACGGTTGCGGGGCTTCTTTGAGTTTGACGCTGCATGCACCGAAGCACCTGGGCAAAAACCAAACAAAACCGAAAAAAGAAAAGAAAAAAAAGTCAGCATTAACCCTTGAAACAGGTATTTACTTGTATGTTACATGAGAATCATTTTTAGCGCACAAATGAACAGACGTTAACAGTAGCATGATTCAAAATCATTTAGTTAACTTCTTTGACGTGAACTGTAACTTTCTATTGGTACTATTGCTAACATACCCTAATATCATGCAAAACCAAAGCAAATTTGACTATACAAATGCAAGAGTGCGTTAAAAAACAAAAATCCAACCCAACACCAAAATTTAGCCAAACAACAATTAAACATAACCGTTTCCTCACTGCAATTAGGGAAGATTGCAATCCTATTTCTACAGCTGTAGAGATAAACTACAAAGTACAACTTGTCCTGATGGCTTACTAATCTTTAACACATCAAGCCAAGGTTAGTTTAAAATGCAAACCGATTCTACAAAACACAGAAAAACAATGGCTGTAACTAGCTGTTTTTGCTTCTCGCGAGGACACAGACACAAAAAAGGACACCGTGTTCTGCTTTTGTGTTTGGCTTTGCAGCTTTGTTTTGTGCTGTCGAGGGAGTCAGGATATCACACTGTAATTTCCCGCATATTGGGGAAGCCATATAGTCTCGTACTACTGTGATTAAAACAATCCATATCGTGCAAAACGTGTTGCTGCACGTTATTCCTTTTAGAAAGGATAAAGCCGTAGACAGCAGGCATTAATTGAAACCATATGTTCACCACACCCACAGGAACCTAAACACATGCAGTATTCCCTCCACTCCCTACATTCCCACAATAACAACATATTTCATCTTAGTCACTCACGCCGGGCCAAGATTATCTTGCATACCTCAGTGGTATTTGCTAATAAGCAGGATATTTGTCAGCAACTGAAGCAAATGAATACAGGGGTTCAGTGAATAGTGAGACATTACGGGGAATCCTTGCGATTAGCAACCTATGTTTGGCTGCATGTAAGGCAGGGGAGCGGTGACGAGTACAGGCCTTTGGCAACACAAAATCTTGTCAACTGCAACCAAGATGGAAGAGGTCCTGTCAACATGAAAGATTAGCCTGCCGGTCAAAATTCAACTAGGCTGGTTTGTATAAGACAGCTAGTTCAGCCGGGCAACATACACCATACACCTTATATATATATATTGCATATACATAGAGAGAGATAAATATGTATATAGATAGACAGATAGATAGATAGAGGTGCATTGGGTATTGGATTTATCTCCTCCAATAAGACTATAAACCTTAGCCTGATTCAGCCTTGATGGAGGGGTCTCAATAAAAGTTTATGAGATCCCCAGGTGTATGTGGTCTTTTACTGTGTCTCCATAGAACATGTCAAATGTCTCCCACTGAGAGCCTGGAAGACCTTATTATAGGGTGCAAGACAACATGGCCGTGTTGATCGGAATCCTGGCCACCATGAATGGACAGCAATGGGACGACTAGAGTGAAGGAGGAGACCTGAGACGGAACCATGTGCAGAAACACCATGCTCCTCTCTATGTTGACTCTTCTGATGTTACATATCAGAGCTTTAAATAGCTACCGACAGGCAGCTGCTGACAGTAGTCAATGATGGCACTCTCCATATATATATAGCGCACCCTGTTCAGGCCATAAACGGAGACGTAAAAACAAAATTTTGTTGTGTCTGACTTAGCCTAGCCAAATGTTTGTCTTGTACAAATATACTCAATAAAACTGATTTCACCAAAATGCTTAAGTTGTACCAGGCTGGACATGTCCATAAAAATCGACAATTCGGCATGCATAACCTGAAGACAGTATACACTGAGTGGTCTCTTGTGGATGTGTGGGATGCTGTGATTGTCCATGTTAGACAGTGTTCTGGATGCTTATAATGAGGTTGCAGGGTTGTAATGAGTATAAACGTATAATGTATAATGATGAGGCAGTGCTGCTCCTCCAGGCTAATCACTCTCAGCGTATACTGTATACAGTGCACACTTAAAGGTAACTGATCTGAGACATTTTTACAAGGCTCTCTACTGCTAATCCATTGGGGTTAGTGGCCAATGAACATCTGATCTAATGACTGTGATATGCGAGACCCTTTTACAATTTAACAACTTGTTTCACACCAGCAGCTAGGAGTAAGAGGGGTAGCAGGTTCAGCTGCTTGCCACAACATTTAAAACCAGGTTTGCAAGCGTATGACATAATCCAAGCACTTTAAAATAATAATAATAACAATAGTAAATAATAATATTTAGAATGATATTTTAAGATTTGAGTTTAGTTTAGTTTTTGCGGATGACGTGGTTTTGTTGGCATCATCGAGCGTTGACCTTCAGCACGCACTGGGGCGGTTCGCAGCCGAG
>JAQLOM010000034.1:20657911-20673195 GCA_030068315.1 Chrysichthys thysi
TGTGTGTGTGTGTGTGTGTGTGTGTGTGTGTGTGTGTGTGTGTGTGTGTGTGTGTGTGTGTGTGTGTGTGTTAGTGAAACAACACTGGCTCTGATTCCAGCTAGACTAGCAACAAAGATATAACCAGAATTATATTACACACACAGCTGCTCCTGCAGCTTTTATGGCCCCAAGCCAAATTCATTAAGAAAAGTAAGACTACGGGCCTCGCACTGTAGCCCATAAAGGACTTCATTGCAAATGCTCAGCTTTTTTCCATGTTATATATTTCAACCTGGTATTTCATCATCCTATAGCATCTATAATCACTTTTAACTAAAAATGTATTGATACCACCCAAAGGTGATTATTTGCCAATAACAGGATGTCCTGAAGTGTGCTATTCCACTTATACCACAGAAATCTTTAATTTCATTTTTTTTTTTTATAGCAGTCACTTTTTAAAAAAAGGAATAATTATATGCAACACTATGACTATTTTGTCTGTGAGACAAAAAAAGGGGACAAAAACCAATGTTGCAAAGCACTGCTACCGCCTTCGATAAATGTTAAATAAATGTTTCCTAACAGAAATCTTCACCAAATCACCAATGATATGTCTTATTGTGTTACAGCTCCTGTTACAGATAATTAATAAAATTAATATAAATGTATATATTTCTTCTTCTTCTTCTTCTTCTTCTTCTTCTTCTTCTTCTTCTTCTTCTTCTTCTTATTCTTCCTGTCTGAAGGTACGGGCATTCTTGCAGGCAGAGACATTTTTTCTCCTTAAGCGCAGCAATTATTCAGACAGGATAAATTCAGTGTTGACAAGTTTATAGCACTGGGATTGAAACAAGTATTCACATCGGAAAGTTTCTCCCTCTGTAGAATAATGAAAAGGATACATCTCAGTAATAATGATGACAGCATTCTTCTTCTCAAAGGCATCATGGAAGTAGATGATCCTTTCTTGGTCAAGGTGAGACAAGATGTTCATCTCCCTTAGGGCTGAGGCTTTTCTCTTGGCTCGAGCTGAGATGAACTTGGCTGCATACTCCCTTTTTCCTGCCTTGTGTGTCACACGCTTCACATACGAGAAGGCTCCTCTGGAAAAGAGAATGTCCCGGGCCCAATTAATTAAATAAAACAAACAGCTCAACATTTTTGTCGGACACTTTGGAGGATATTTGCACCTGGCCTATGAAAAGCTCGGAAGTGAAATCCGAATCCCAGCAGCAGGTGGAATATTGTCTGTGGATTTATCTTACTACATTAGAGGTTGAAAGTGTGTTGGGGGAGTTTCAAGCAGGTGAAGGGACACGTCAATGATGATAGAGAGGTGCTGTTAGGGGACGGAGGTGAAAATCATTCAATTTTAGCCTGCAAATGGTCTGCGATAACTTCGAGAAGAGAAAGTCCCTCCAGGGAAATTCACAGCAGAAGAGAAAAATCATCGAGACAAAGAGAAGTAACATAAAAAGCATTTTTCCCTAAAGAGCTACACAGTGATCAACACAATGCTGTCAGAAAGCAGGATGAATATATAAACCTCTTCGGTCTCAGACATAGGAAGATATTTACGTTTGTAAATCCGTGATCATCACTTTGCCCTATGCTTGAAATTTGCAGTAAACCTTTGCTGTTACACTCATTTCATTGTGTGCATTCGACATCAACAGACCTGATGAGAATTTCAATGAAATTACTGCAATTACGGTATGGGTGTTTTGAGCATTAACAATTTGTGGGTAAGGTCTCCCAAATAATTACTTAAGAGGGATCTGAATTAGGTTAGGATCATGGCATTTCTGAAACTGATACAGTTTCAGATTAGTCATTAGACAGTTTAAAGTCTAATTATGACATTGCAACAGGGAGCATTTTAAAAGTATGGGTATAAATGGGCAACATCAATTCACATTTCTAGCTGTCAATAATGTTTGCATGCATATGTTCTTATTTCTAATACTTCAGGATTTAATTGGACGAAGGATCAAATTCTGTGTTTACAAATCTGTACACACAAAGCTTTATGCAATAAAATCACAGATTTGCTGAGTGTGACACAGATTGAGCAGTAGTTCGAAAAGGTGTGGTGGGCTGGCTTCATGTGTCTTGGAGGGAGTACATGATGGCATTCGACTGCCCTGGTGGAAGGTTCAATAACAAACAGGTTTCAAGAAATCCCTACTGAAAAAACCCCAAAAGTAACCGTAGCACGAGGTACTTGTTCCAATTTTCGCCCGCCGCGGTACACACATCAGCCAAGGTGTGATCCGGCTGATGGCAAAATGATTTTCATTAGGCAGATTAATTAGCATAAACTCATGACAAAGTATCTTTTCAGAATCGACAATATGGCATTTGTGGAAATACTGACAGTTCAGCACAAAGTCTCCTGCTAGCACAACATGCAGTCGCTATGTGGTTAAACATTTGTGACCCGTGCTGGCAAAATGAGTCGGAATGCGCATAGGCTAATTATGAGCTACGAGGCAAAACATGGTTTTGGTTGAAATGAGATTTTCTCAAAAATGAGTCCATAAAGCCCTCGTTTATTGATCCCCATGATAAAACAGCAAGAAAACATCCTAAACTACTTTTATGTTAAGGATTTGTTTATCATGTTCATTCGTACGTCTTCATTTATTAGTCCTTTGTCGTAATATTCCATGATAAATCCGATAAATCTCACTTATGGCGAGATAGGGGAATCCCCCTGCCCATGTTTGGTATCGTTGTGAAGCGTAGTTCCTCTACTTTCTGATGGAATTCAGGATGATGGTTTTATGAATCAATGGTAAGCGAGTTTCCAAACCCCATTAGACGTGGTCGACTTCAGTTGGATGTAACTCGGGCATATTTTTGTCCAATTTCAACAAACCATGCCTCATTTTGAAGGTCTTTAGATGCACAGTGTGAAAGTAACAATAACACACTTTTGAAAATTTCCTCCCTCATTCCTACTCATTATGCAAGCACGGGTCACATATCTGGAGAAAATTAAAATGCTAGCCAGGGTTGAAGAATATTTGTTACATCCAGTGGGATCTCATGACTGTAACGTTGGCCTAGCATTATTTTTTTTGGTCGAAGCCACAAATGTAATGTACATTACAATCATATGTAACTACCTAGCTAGCTCACTGTATGTTATTACATATAGTTAAGTTATATTCCATTATACATAACTCCAAAAATAGCTACCACTTTTTATCCCAGTCAGGTTTCGACTCAACCGAAACATAGGTCTGGGCAGCACACTGGAGTTTCCATGTGCTCGGTGGGTTAATTAATGAATAATGATTATAATTTATAAGACACAATGTTGTCTGTCTGTCTGTGTACACAGGTCTGTTTGTGGTATGTGTGTGTATCATGGCTTAGCAGGAACAGCAGGTGCCTTGTATCTTGTGTTTGTGTGTGTATATGTGTGTGTTTGAATGCACTACCCGCAGGCAACCATCAGGATTATAATTACAGATACACAGGCTGTGACAGAGGACAGAGTGCTGAGCAGAAATATAACCAAACAGGCCTTCCTGCTATTAACTCATCCTAGCACTCACTCCTTTATAACAAATAACCAACCCTCTTCCTGCCAACGTAGTATTTATTATTACATGACCTGTTTTTCGAAGCTGCTAAGCTACCAAACCTGGAGGCAAGACGTTATGTTTCTACTGCAGTAATGAAAGTGAACTTCTCTCGCTGAGTATTTCTTCTTAGAAGCTCTTCAAAAGAGCAGAACATTCCTATGAGCTTCAGTACAATTAAGTGAATATCAGACATCCTAATCCTCAGGGGGAAAAAGTCATGTCAGAGATCAGCATAAATTTCCTTTCTTTGCTATCATACACTGAAATTAAATAAGACCACCCACCCAAATGTTCATAGCGCTTTGACGCTAATGCTTTCTTGAATGTTAAATTGCATCTGATGATTCAGAGCTGCTTAGACAGATCATCAGTAAGAGCTGACGGAGTTGATTCTCCGCCGCTGTGGTCTGGCGTCTGTAGTCATTACAGAGAAATGGTGCGTGTCCAAGCGTGGCTGCAGGTGGATGACTCACCTCCCAATCTCTTTGTGCACGTCATAGTAATCAGTGAGACGTCGCATCCTCCTCAGGATAGACTGCTCGTCATCCATTGGGTCATCCTTCTCCTGTTTAGCTATAGACGTATACCGGCATAAATATGAGTACACGTACAAAAAATGGACATGCACGTCGACAGAAAAATATCACTAGCTAATAATGAAGATTTTAGGATTGGAAATTCAAGTTGAGATTAGGATTTAGATTTTAAATTTAAGTTAAGAGTTCATTCAAAATGATCAGAAATGGAAATATCCATTAAATCCATATATTAAACACATCGGGGAGTCTACAGCTTTAACACATTGATCAGAATGGACCAGAAAGAAATATAACATGGAACAACGGCAGAAGATTTAGGAATACTGTATGTCCAATATCCATTGTAAGGGAGTGATGCTAGGTAGCATGTCATCATGCTTATTAGCAATGCTGGCTTTGCTAAACATGAATAAACTAAATTAGCATCGTTTAAAACTACATTAAAGCTCTCATGTTTTAGACTAGATTAGGACTGTCACTGTTAAACATTTTCAAAATACTTACAAAAGACATTTTCTGAAGAGAAAGTTTTGCTAGTTTTGTTAACACGCTGCTACATTAAACAATACATACGAAAACATGTGGTGTCCAGCACAGCGTGCAGAATGAAGTACTAATTAAGTGTGTAGTTCCACAATTGGAGTGCTTTGTATGCCTTCAAATTAAGCATAAATTAATTTTAATCATGTGATGAAACATTGAATCTAAGAAAACAATTAAAAATTAATGGTTAAAAGCATTTAAAATCACAGAGCTGTGTGTTCTAAAGCAACGAATTAGCAAATACATAAACTGTGCTAATCTAGCATCCATGCTAATGGTTTGAAGTCACTGATCACTAAAGAAATTTACTTTCAATTCTAATTTCTGTCACAGCTGCTTTTCACAGTCACTTTGCCAGTCATTATCACAATATCATTAAAAAAAAAAATCTTCCTGTAATCTATAGAAAATTTGGACTTCCTATTCAATCTTCAACTTCCTGATGAACGTGTCTGGTGTACATTTAGATTTTTCATAACCTATATGGGATAATCCATAGAAAGGTTTGGTTGTAGCGTTAGATGTTAAATGTATTCGCAGTATTACTGTTGTAGAATTTTTTATTAATGTTATAAGTTCAAAACAACAGTATTTAATTTCACCAAAACAACAGTTTTTAAAATTCTCTTTTGCCTATACTTTATATACATATTTATAAATGGTAACAATATTTGGACACAAAAAGCACCACAATCATGGAATCACACAAATAATTTTAACATACACACAAACATAATTTATCCTGATATGGATCAACCGTCATATAGCCCAACTTTACTGCATTAATGCGCTATAATGCATAACAAATTATTCTGTTGAGACCACCTACAACAATATGTTGTATGCAACAATACCAATCTGAACTCTAGCACTGTAATGAGAAATGTGAATTTTAAAGACAGGACTCGTACTGGCATGGACAGTGAGCTCAGCCTTGCAGGAAACTGAGCCTGCGAGGTTCTTGGCAGTGCAGGTGTAGACCCCAGAGTCTTCTGACTGAGTGTTGAGCACTACCAGAGAGCACTCGTTATCATCATACACAAAGGTAAAATGGCTACTCTCTGATAGAAGGATGTCATTCTGAAACACAACAACAACAACAACAACAACAACACCTAGTCAGAAAAAGCTTCAACTTACACAGTAAAATGAGCAAAATGTCTTTTCATAATGCTTTCCATTAGTTACGCCATATTGCGTCGGTAAGCTGTAAGCAAAATGTTTACAATATTCTCTATTTTCAATTCTCCATTAAAATTCCCCAGATTTACCATAGCTCCACTTGTGCGGATTTCGGTTGTTAACCGCAGTGAGTCATATTGTAGCCCTGAGGCACAAGCTGAAACATTCAGTGGTATATTTAATAGCATAAATTAGCATGCTTAAGAGAGCGTGGGGATTCTCCATGGGAAGTGAGGTGGGTGTAAGGCAGATCAGGCAGTAAAAGAAAGAAGAAAGAAAGGCTGAGAGAGTTTGCAAGACCACCGAAAGGAAATATGAGTCTTTAAGAGCTAACGAAGAAAAGGAGAGAAAGAAAAAGGAGGGACAATTGTTATGAGTGTAAAGTGCCTTAGTTTCAGCTATATAAACAGCCAAGCAGGTAGGAAAGGTTTCGTTATATCTTCACAAACTGAAACTTTTATCGGATTCACAAATCAAAGGGAGATTCTCCTACATTGAGCACATAGAGAATGGAAATGAACCACTCTGGTTTCAGGTGCAGGCATTTGTATTAAATATGCAGTGCAAATAAAGAAAATGTCAGCAAGCCCATTTGAGAACATGGATTGCAGATAGGAAATGGGTTTGAAATGCTTCCTGAATTGTATCGTTACATTCTCAAAAAAAAAACAAAAAAAAACAGCAAACCCGCTTCTAATATTTAGGGAAATAAGAATGTTATTCTGCCTTGTAACCTGAATAAGCATAAGCAACATACCTTGTACCAGAGAATGTCTGGAATGGGCCTCCCTTCAACCACCACAGCAAAGCGAGGTGTCTCACCAACATTTACATCCAAATCCTCCATAATAGACTCAAAAGTTGGGGCCACTGGAAAGAAAGTAAGACTGATGGATTGAATAGTGAAAAGGTCACTGACAAAATTCAGAATATAACAAAATGGCAAAACAATCCAATATGAGTAGACGGTGTGGAGTGCTTTGCCTACCTGCCAACTCTAGGGTGAGTAGGCAGGAATCTGACCCATATAGATTGCTAGCCGTGAAGCTAAGTGGTCCCACGTCACTGCTCTTCACCTTACAGAGCTTTAGCGTATGTTGGTCATCATCAGGCATGCTCAACTCAAACAGCCCAGCTCTGTTAGACAAGGTTGCACCTCTCCTGATAAACACAGCAACTAGTTTTTTTTACCACAGCTCCAGTTTACTGCATCGCATAGAAAATTCTGATATAATATTTAAGTACAGGTATACTGTTTCAACTCAAAACATGATGATTTGACTTGTGCTTGAGATATAAGCAAAAAATTCTGATGCGAGCAAAAACACAAAAATTCAAAGATTAAAAAAATTCTATACTTAGTCACAACTTTACAGTTGTAGTCACAAGTTTACATACAGTCATCATGAACATGAGGGTCGTGGCAATTTTAGTCTACGGAACCATCAAGGCATAGGCCTGCCATGAACTGGAAGCAGCTGGAACACTGTCTATAGTCAAGCAAGTTTTACATCACCATGGACTGAGAGGCTGCTGTCCAAAAAAGAAGCCCCTGGATGAAAATTTACCCCTTCAAGCTAGAGTAAAAGTTTATAGCTAACTGCATGGTCAAAGAAAAAGGTTTTATACCTTGACACAAACGTTGTGTCCTATACATGACACAAAGGTTGAGCTGTTTGGCTACAATGATCAGAGGTACAGAGGAACACTGTACCACCTGTTAAGCATAATTGTGGTAGCATTATGCTCTGGGGCCATTTTGCTGCTGGTGGAATTGGTACGTTTCATAAAGTGGATGGAATTATATAGAACCTCTGAATTTTTCAGCATAACTTCAAACCATCAGCTTGATGGTTGAAAGTTGGACACAATTGGGTGTTTCAACAGGACCATGAGCCCAAACACACATCAAAGCAAGTTGTGGAATCAAGAAAGCAGACTAAGATTAAGCATAAAACAAGTCCTGACCTCAACTCGAATAAAAATAAGTGAACTCTGATTAAAAGTTGGGTCTGTGCCAGGAAACACACAAATTTAATTGAACTCTAACATCTCTATCATAAAGAACAGTCAAATGTCCAACCAGAATCCTGCCAGAAGCTTATTGATGGCTACCAAAAGCATCTGGACAAGGTGAAACTTGCTAGGGGACATATATTTTATATATTTTGATCCTCACTCACTCATGTTCTACCACTTAATCATGTTCAGGGTTGCAGGGAGCCAACACCAGGGTGGCTGGAGCCAACTTCGGGTGAGAGGCAGGGAACACCCTGGGCAGGTCGCCAATCCACCGCAGGTTCAACAAACAGAGACAGACAACCATTCACCCTCACATTCACACCTACGGGCAATTTAGAGTAGCCAGTTAGCCTAATCCCCTCTGTGCATGTCTTTGGACTTGGGGAGGAAACCAGAGTACCCGGAATAAACCTGCACACACGGAGAACATGGAAACGCCACACAGAAAGGCACCCAGGTCAGCCCCAGGGTTCGAACCCAGGACCCTTTTTGCTGTGAGGTGACAGTGCTAACTACCACACCACCATGCCACTCTATGTATATAATTTTGATTTAAATAAAAAAAAAAGATTAAAAGTCAAGCCTTGTTTTTTTTTATTTTTATTTTTTTAATTAAAGATGGAGGTTGGGCAATCATTCTTCTCCAGAAAAATAACAAAGAAGAAGTCACTGAAAGCCCAATACTGCATGATATTGATGTCCATGATGACTGTATGTAAACATCTGATTGCAACTGATCTTGTATATCCTGCTGCCTGATGTTGTTGCTACCTCTGTGATGCTGTAATACACAGAGTAATGATTTAAACAAGAACACAATATTATCGAATTAAATACTGTAATGATACATTTCTTTTTATGTAAAATTATAATTAAAAAGTAAACAGTGTAATTAGTGTCCACTTGTCATACTATGAAGTCATTTATCCTCGAAATAAAGCAACAAAAGATATTTACTTCAGTGACAATTTTGTTTCCCTTGAGTATTAGATATAAAGAACGAATTATATATAATTATGTGCAAATTCAAGCTCTATTGTATGGAGAAAAAGGTGTGACAGTTTAGGGAGGGGGGCATCTTGAGTGACATATCATTATCTGAAGTTGTATTGAATCTGGGGCTATATATGCAACATGAGATAGATGTATTTGTCAAAGATGACACCATGATCATGCAAAACGCAAAAGCATGCAAAAGTGAAAAGACTTTAAGTGGTATGTTTGAAAGACTTAAAGCCACCACAACCTGCATACAGGTATGTTTGTATTAAAGCCAAATTTTAATGAGTAATAGTGGATAGTTTTGATCTACACCATATCGTCTCAATTAAGCTCTTCAGTGGAACCCATTTATTTTCCATTTGACTTAGTCTTGAAATGACTTATTAGGCAGATCTTTAGAAGTAGTTTTGTAGACCCTAAGCATATTTGTATAATTAAACAGATAACTCACATCTTCCAGGTGACAGCTGCATTGATGTGATTAAGAGTGATCGTAACGCTGACCGGCTGATTCTCCACCACATAAACCATGTCTGGCTTGTCAATAATTACCGGGGCCTCCTTGAGATATGGACCTGCAGGAAAAGATAGGGAAAAATTAGAATCGTACTGAAACTTAGCTCACTATTATGTTTTTGTGTGCTTACCTCTATCTATGAGCTGTACTGGGTCTGTGGCCGGAGACGGCTTGCTAAAGGCTTTGCTTGTGATTGATAGGATCCTAAAGGCATAGCGGACACCCTTGGATAGTGAGGTGACAGTGTAGGACGTCTGCTTTAGGCTGGAAGCAATTATAGTCCATTGTATAGAGCCCAAGGCCTGCTGTTGGACCGCGTACATCAAAGTGCTGGGATCTGGAACCGTGAAATTGATTAAAACAACACTTTCAGGCTTTCCTTGGTCAGACAATTTTGTACATCAAGGGTTGTCGACTGGTGGACCACATTCCAGACATGTAAATTATTAAGCTGAAGGCAACTCATTAGACTTGTGACAGGGCTACAGACATTACACCAGAAAGAGGAGTTTTAAAACCAATGTATCTCATCCCTTCAGAGTCCATGGCTCTAGTCAAAAGTGATACCATGAACCATCACTAAAAAAAAACAACACTGCCCTATTTATTGCCTTATACTAATGATTAATGGCAACATATTAAAGGGTAACTGTCACCATTCAGACATTTTACTGGTGTATGGAGACCATTGTTGACTTCTATTTCAGTTAACTGGATCTTTGTAAATTTTAGTGTGAATTCCCCCACATCACACATCAGTCAAGGCAGCAAAGGGATATTGGAAATTTACAACAAGGAAACTCGGAATTTATGACAGAGCATGTCATGGCAGTAAACACGAAGGTAACGTGAATGGAAGAATGATTGACAGCTAAACTATATTTTACAGGAATATGAATATTGAAGACAGAGAATAGCCAAATGCTCCACTTTAAATCGATCAGAGATGGAGCAGTGTGTGCTGCCTGTATTCATGAGGACATTACAGCAAAATAAATGAGTAGTGCACATCCATATGATTGCAGATGATGTAGAGAGAGTACCAATTGATGGGTCCAGCCGTTTAGGTTTCTTCCAGGTAAGAGTGACAGTTTTGCCAGTAATGGACTCAATTACTGGTGCTCCATCTGGAGGATCAGGAAGAACGTCTGCAAAAGAGACAAGAGGCAAAATCCTGGGTAGGACACACATAAACCCAGACATGTGCTCTATTCCTCAAATAAAATGACAGTCTTATATTGTAGAGAGAGGATATAGAGACGATCAACCTGTAGATTTTTAGAGTTCTCTGTCTCGTTGAAAGATTTGGCTCTAGGACGTTAGAAAGACCACTTATTCTCTCTGAGATTATAATCAGAGGATCAAGAAATCCAGCCCACAGTGGTACTTATGTGGTATTTGCATCTCAAGGGCATTTCTTTGCAGTAAATCTGTCTAAGTATGTGGAATAATATTATACGGTGGGAAGCTTCCTTTTACAAGCTAGAAAGTGCTAAAGCTCTAATCCAATTGACATTGTTACTGATTTGTTTTACATTACAACGCTCGTTTGTTCAAAACAAAAAAGCAACCAAAAAAACATGCTGTTATGTAGATCCTGTATAAAATATCTAAACACTACTTATCACATACCGGGAGTTAATCTTCGAAAATTTGTCGGATTTAACTCCGTAACTGCCCAATCAAAGGTTAACTTATTGTTAATAATTAAGAATTAATAATAATATTTAATCAATAGGTCATATTAACCAGAAATACTTCCATGTCATCCTTTGTTACTACGTCATAGTAGTAAATCTTGTGTGAAAATAACAATATGAGGCTGCTAGCAAAGCCCACTTTGACAATGTAGGCAGGTTCTCTTTCAGGTATTTTGGACATATAACTAAATTCTTACAAAGAAACAAAGAAAATTAATAACCGTATGCATTCCTATGTACATGCCTATTTCTTTCTGGTTTAAGCCCCACCCATTTCAGGTTTATATCCAAATACAGATACAGATGGTGGTATTGTGTTACACCTCTAATATACTAGATTAACAACAATTTAGACCAGTATTTGAATGCTTTAATCTCTTTAGATAAGGTTTGCTTAATCTGGAAGTAGACCATTTTTGATATTATAGTACTATATAAATGACATTGGACTACTGATCGGAAGGTCGGGAGTTCAAATCCAAAAACGAGCCAAGCTGCCACTGTTGGGTCCTTGAGCAAGGCCCTTAACTCTCAGCTGATCAGTTGTATTAAGGCGTGCTGCATAAGGGCGTCTGCCAAACGACGGTAAAGTAATGTAAAGTAAATGTTGCATAAAAAGCCTTAATGTTGATATAAAAGGGTTAAAACCTTTCCTGCCAATAATCATTCCCTAAATCTTAAGCATTGCTGATAAGTATTGGCTGCCATCCTTCAACCCAACCGGCATCCCAATGAACTAGAGATACTGCAGTAAAATTCAGAGCGTATAGGAGGCCTACCAGACTATTGAATAATTGATGGCATTTCTCTTACCTGTTACATACAGATGGGCATAGCATGTGGCCTTGCCCACCTTGTTGGAAATAACGCTCTTGTAGACACCACCGTGGGCATGGCAGACTGAGCGAATGACAAGACTGTGGATATCTCTGACTGCAAATCAGGGGAAAAACAGAATTAGGAGTGCTTAAGAGAGATTAAAGTGATTACATGTGATAAAGGTATGGCAGATTCAAAGGGAAAAGAAGCCAGGGGCTATTAAGAAGGACATTCACTGTATATTTCACTCTATCTCATCTCCTGACACTCTCATTTCGACTGAGACTGCAGTGTCAGAGTTTGCCTGACACTCTGACCTCCGTGCAGAACACTGAAATATTGCAGTAACTCACACTGTGTCATCTTCCTGTCCTCGGTGCTTTCAATCTTCTTGCCATTGTGGAACCAAGAAATGGTGGGATATGGTAAGCCGGCCACTTTGCACTTCAGCACGGCTTCTTTACCCTCGACAACATCCAGGTCGTACAGTGGCTTCACAAAGTCAGGCATGGTAAAACGCTCCACCTCGCTTTCAGGAACCTCTGGCTCCTCTGGAATGGATGGCATTTTCTCTAACTTAGCCCTAATGAGAGTTGGAGTGTGAAAGAGAGTTAAGCAAAACATAAGAGAGATGGCACGATGAATAAACTGTACATATTTAATTCCACGTCTAAGCAAAAAATATCTGTTGGTGTTTGACATACAGTATAAACATAAGCAATGAGAATCAAATACTTAATTTGCATAAACTATAGCTGACCGTAGGAGATAACGTTCTTGTTAATGGATGTTTGACAGCAACATAAATAAAGGATTAATGCTGAGCGGTATGGGATTGTGATGCAGTGGAGCTTTGTCAGTTTTGGTGTATGTAAACGGGAAAAGTTGCTGAGCTCTGGTACTATAACTCAATGGAAATGTTAATCAATTCTAATGCACTTAATTAAATTCACTTAACTGTTTAATGTTACAACCCCAAAGGTGATTATTTTCATAAACTGAACATCCGGTAATGTTTTATTCTCTTATACCGCACAAATATACTAGCACTTACAATTGTTAATGAATTAAAAAACAACATATACATTTTAGCAATTTATAGATTAAGTTAAGGTTGTGGAACAGCTGTGAAACAAGTTAACGCTTGTATCATAGCAGCTACAAACAGTCGTTCCCTCACCAGTCTTAACTTCACCTGGTTTGGAAGTTAACAAGACTGAGAAAACTGAAGAACCAGAAAATCTTCTTTAAATGATAAATCACCCATAAATTCCCAAGTGCATTCATGGCACAGCTGATATATGATGCACACAAAACTCTACTAAAACCGCAAAGCTCTCCTTACAATCCAAACTCTTGTAGGACATGAACACGTTTTTTTTTTTTAAGTCAATTTTATAAATGCTCGTTTGTAACTAAAAAAAAAAAATCATTTGCATTCCATTTGGTACAAGGGTCCCAGCATTGGGACCAAGAAAAAGCAGTGCTGTACCACTTCCTAATTCCCAATTAAAAGCAGGTACTGTACAAATATTCATATATTTAAGTAAACAAGCATAGTTTACATCTGAGATGACATCGCTGGCCGAGGTTCCTGTACATAGAGCTCTGCTGAGCATTCAGCCTCGCCATGTGTGTTCTTAGCCACCACTGTGTAGAACCCCTCATCCTCACTGCTCACATGCGAGATTACCAGCGAGTGCCGGCCACCTTCCTTCAGGATGCGAATGTCCTCACTCTCCACCAATGGATTGTCTAGGAGAAGGAAACATTCACAGATGTTTATGGTTTAGTAAGGTGCTTGATTAATTGCTAACAGTTTCTCATGGGAAAAAGCCTCTTACCGAAGTGAGTCCAGGTGACCACAGGTGATGGCGTTCCACTGACCTTGCAGTCAAATCGAGCATTTCGACCCTCGATCACCTCCAACATATCCAGCTTTCGGGTAAACAATGGCTCAATAGAGGCAATGACCTTCAGCTGGGCACATGAGGTCAGTTCCTCTGCAGAAGACAAGCAAAGGTAATAAGTATGATAATGAAAACAATTCTATAATGAAGGGCAGTGTTTGAGTATAAATCATGACAATTTATAGTTCTGGAGAGTTACAGCTCTGCAACAATTAATGCTCTGATGTAACTATATGAATAAATGTCCAATCTTTTGTCCATTTTTCCCACCAGGACAGCATGTCTAGAGATGCTCACCTTTGGCTGTGCTCAGTTTACAGGTGTATGTGCCACTGTCATCCTCATGCACTGAGTTGAGCAGCAATCTGCACCTCTTTCCATCGAAGTGCATCTTACAGTTCAGTAAGGCCGGCTGGATGAGTTTTCCATCTGACAGCCAGTCTACATCCACATCCTGTGGTCCGATCACATGACATTCAAACAGCACGGACTCTCCCGCCTTCACCATCACATCCCTGAGAGGCCGCACTATGGCCAGGCCGGGCTCTACTGGGGCAGCTGGAATATGAGTAGAGAGGATGCAGGAGATGTCATACAAGGGATTTTTTTATTTTGATTAAGAGTTGCTTGCTTATGATGGACACTGAACATTTATACATTTATATGTATATATTTATAAAACAGGCTGGCATCGTGGGCCACAGGTAGTGTTACCACCTAACTGCTCCATGGTGGGTTTCCTGCTGGGTCCTTTGGTGTCTTCCTACCGCCCCATAGCATTCACATTGGTGGTTTTACACTAGGGGTACATCAGAAACCAGCCGAGATGATAACAGTGATGTTGGTTAGTAGCCCTTAAGGGCTTCTTAAACCTGGTTGATTCAATACCAGACTCTTGAAATTTTGCCTAGAGAGCCCAGAATGCATACTAGCAGAATACATGGGCTTTGCAAGTCGATGGATAATATTTCTACCATAGAAAATTGTCCTTGTCAGAGCAATTGGAGTTTGGCTAGGAGCCTGAAAACTGTCAACTACCACGTTTATTCCAGGTAGAACCGGTCTGCTAATAGCCTGTGCTAATGACCTTGCTTTGAGTTTCTGTGAAGTGTATCAGATTTTTTAGGAAAAGAGCCCCACATTTTTGAAGAAGTAAAGTACGAATACATTTTTTCCACCAAAATTATACATAATTACAGATGTGTGATGCAGCATCATGTCCTACCACTAGCTGAATGAAAATCAGGCTTCTACCATTATTCTAATTGGCTGCAATGTAATTCTACATTACTGCAATGTCAGCCAGCCTACTTGTAGTGGACCTGGAGACTGTACTGATAACACTGGGTTTGAGGCAAGAATACACCCTGGGAAGGACGCCAGTCCATCACTGAGTATCCATGCACATGAGCACACACACACACACACACACACACACACACACACACACACACACACAATTAAGAGCC
>JAQLOM010000034.1:20696537-20706549 GCA_030068315.1 Chrysichthys thysi
TCTCTCTCTCTCTCTCTCACACACACACACACACACACACACACACACACACACACACACACACACACACACCACACCACACCACACCACACCACACCACACCACACCAGAAATGCAATGAAAGAGGCACTAACATAATAATCCCATCCCCATAACATTCAAGTACAACACAAATGAAAAATGATCATTCAATCCACCCAAAAACAGATTTATTAAAAATACAAAAAACATCCATCATATGCTGTGACATTTCGTAAAATAACACAGACATGGTCAGCAATAAGATGAAGGATACTTGTTGGAGAAAGCCTGTACCCGGTGAAGCTCATTTTGATGGAGAGAATACATTATCCTGAATGATCAGAATCTCATTATCGGCTGTGTATCTGTATCATCAGTGAAGTCCGTAATAATAGATGGTTAAGTAGAGGCTTTACAGCCGTGGCACAATAAGATGCAGTTAACGCTATTAAGTATGCACCCAGGTGTCTACGCTCGTATATCACGGCTTATCGTAATACCGCCAAGAAGAATAGAGAATGGCCTGACGCTCGATTGAGATTCGCCTTTTCTTTCTGTCTATTATCATACATGTTATTAGAAATGGTCTTATTTGATACTATTCTGGAGTAAAAGCCATTACTGTATAACTAGACTTCGAGTCGTTTCGAATTTGTACTCGAGCAAAAAGACAGCCTTGAATGCTTTACTTTTTTTCACCACTCCTATTGAATCAGCACATCGGCTCATTATCAAGCACTTCATGAGCTCCACCAGGTCTTTTCTTTTTCTTTTTGCAGGGTTAGTAAGTAGATTAGTAACTGTTGTGAAAGATCACACCGGTCCTTGTGTGTGTGTGTGTTTCCTGGACAGTAGATAATATGTCCAGCTCCAACGCATCCTCCATCTCAAGCACAACCCAGACTCTATGATCACTGACAGACTCCATGATGTGATTGTAAAATCTCTTTTTGTAATAACCTGTTATCTATAAAACCAAACACACCATGGGTAAACCGGCCAAAAGTTCGGTTTGAGTGTCCGGTTTTCTGAAATAAAGAGAAAGAGAGAGAGAAAAAAAGGCATTTCAGTGAACACACTTTAACACGAGGGATATCAACATGTTTATGCAAATCATGACAAATCCGATGATTAATGAAACAAGAACGTGTACACATACACAGATGAAGTGTGTGGGTAATTGCAGTTCCTTGCATAAGTATTCACCCCCTTGAACTTTCCTATATTTGTCGTGCTACAACCTGGAATTGAAATCGACTTAATTTAAATCTTTTCAATTAAATTATATTATAATAAACTCCTTAGTGGTCCATGAACTGTTAAATAAACACTGCTGGCTGGAACTTTGCGCCAGACTTGTTAATCTTTTTGATGGTGTTTGTTTTGGTATATTCTCCAGGGAAAAGGTGTATTTACATTAAGATCATGAGACACTTCCTTCACTCACTCACTCACTCACTCACTCACTCACTCACTCACTCACTCACTCACTCACTCACTCATCTTCTGTTCCAGGGTCACAGCGGGAAGCTGGAGCCAATCCCAGCTGACTTCGGGTGAGAGGCGGGGTACACCCTGGGCAGGCCGCCGGTCCACCGCAGGGTGACACACAGAGACAGACAACCATTCACACTCACGGGCAATTTAGAGCAGCCTATTAGCCTAATCCCCTCTGTGCATGTCTTTGAACTGTGGGAGGAAACCGGAGTACCCGGAGGAAACCCACATGGACATGGGGAGAACGTGCAAACTCCACACAGAAAGGCACCCAGGTCGACCCTGGGGGTTGAACCCAGGACCTTCTTGCTGTGAGGCGACAGTGCTAACTATGACACCACCGTGCCGCCTTGGGACACTTTAACTGCACGTAATTTAGCTCTATTTCACTAATTACTGTATGTGATTCTTCTAATGGCATCAGAACAATTTTGGTTTCATACCAACAGGATCGAATACTTATTCAATCACAACTTTTTATTTTTTTCATTTGTAAATAACATCCCAAACTAGTTGTATTCTTCCCACCCATTTCATTATTATGAGAGTTTTGTGTGAAAAACTTCATTCGAAGTTCATTTCCATGTTGTAACACTACAAAACGTGTGTGTGTGGGGGGGGGTGGCGGCACTTAAGCAAGGCAGTGAATGAAGCTAGCTTTAAAAGGTTAGAAGACACAAGACCTCAAACAGATCCACCATGAGGAGCATGGCTTATACGTTGTTATGGTTCTGTCATTGTCCTATTAGCCTAGATTTAAATGAGAAAGTGGGGCAGTTGGTGACCAAAAGGCTCCTAAATTGGGTTGAAATTTGGACCATCTACACCTACAGTGTTTCTTAAAATATCCCAGCTCTCACTAGATCTAAACATCCTTAAACACCCTTAATTATTGCCATTCAAAAGGATGTAGAAGAAGCAGGATGATACACTGTCAAAAAAAATAGTTTAAAATGTTTCCTTCAGCTGAATGCCCTTATCTTACCCCTCTCTTTCCAAACATGTATTAGAACCTATGGTGGCCTTCAGGTGCCTGTAGCATACTTTCAAGCATATACATTCACTCGAATAGCATATAAATAGTCTATACATTCAGAACGATCTTCCTTTTACAAAATTTTGATTTTTCAAACACTGATTCCTCTTCTTTGTTCTTCCTCGTCTTCCTTTCTTCTTCTTCTTCTTCCTTCTGATGCTTTTATTCTGGATTCACGCTGCCACCTCTAAATAACACAAAACGCAGAAGGTGCTCCACAGAAGGTAGTTTGTCTGTTCTGGGCTACTGTAGCAGTGCAACATGGCGGCTCCTTGAAAGAGGACCCGCTCTCTACGTATACATAAAGGGCTCATTCTGAGCTAACGAAAACGCATCGATTTGTAGATTTGCAGTTACAGCTAATTATACACTATTGAAAACAAACTTATGAATACTATATTCTATTTTTTGCTAATAGAGCCCCCTAAAACCCACATAGTATACATCTAAGATTTAAATGAATAAATGAATTTCTAGGTTAAAGCTTTATAGATGCACTACATGGACCTTCCTGAGTAAAAGATACAAACTAAAGGTGCAAAAGGTGTACACTTGGTGGTACCATCCCAGGGAAATTGAATGGTAGTTCCCATCATGCTGGAACAGTTCGGTATCTTTTGTTTTTCTGAGAGTGGAGTGTAATGGGTGCACTGACAGGATCCTAAATTGTTTTAAAGATTGGCCTTCCTTTTTTATCTTGTTTGGCTACATCAGATATGTGGTTTGTGGTACATCATTCTTCTTTTATTTGAATGTATTGTCGATCCTGCCTCTGCACTTCTCCGGCCTAATACCAATTTAAGGCAATAAATAAGCTGATACAGAGGTTGCGGCTGAGGCAGGGGGATACGGAGGCTGGGATCGGCATGCCTCCTGTCACTCCCAATTCATTAACCATAGCGAAAGAGACGTGCTCGCAATGCCTGTGGCATCTGAGATTTCTGCCCTTCTCCCCGGAATAAGGTTAACTAATAGTATTAGTTATGGATGGTATCTGTCACAGTGGCAGAGGCTTATGGATGGAGCGGCAGTGCTGTAGAGGGCATTAGGAGATGAAGGAAAGGGAGGTAAGCTTAAAATCAGGAGTCCTACATCAAACCTTTATAAAAAAATACGAGTTTGTTCAGATCAACAGGGTGTATCACGCTGTGTTTTGGGAGTCGTGACATCTCTAGAGTATTCCTCATCCTTCACATGCTGACATGTGGCTTATCAGGATTTTCTGATCACACTGATCACGATGTTTGCTTTTGTGTAATGGGTTGATACACAGCCCATGCACATCCTATCTATTTGGATGAAATGGACATTTATGGGCCTGTAAAAATCTCTGAATAATTAATGAACTGAGTGAGATTCATAACGATATGTTACAAGGTAATTTTTCATTATCTCCCATGTTTAGCATCTTTATGAGGGTGAAAAGCCAAGTAGCACTTGAGAGAGCAAGTAGCATGCATAATACACAAGAGGCATTCCTCTGGCGCCTCGATTAGTCCAATCCCCGAGCAAATAATGACATGCCACATAATGCGCAAAAGGCAAATGATGGTGACTCAGAACACAATGTGAAATACGCACAAAGGAACCCGATTTTCAGATGATCAGTGATGGCTTACGTTTTCTTGGGTCTGCGTTCAACCTTGCATCTTTTAACTGAGCATGTAGATGCCGTTGCGTTAGACTTGAGTTATTATTTCTTAAGTTCACATGTATGTATGTAAGTTAATGTGCATGGGGGATTCTTTAAATATCAATGATTTAGGAAGTCGATTCAAATTAAATGCTTGGTTTTACACTACTGGCCCAAGTAATCATATTTATGGCTGATAAATATACAGCAAGTTATTCGGTTATTATTCATTCATTCCACAAACAATCAAGCCAATCCATGTCAGATACCATCGAGAGACTCGGGTCGTTATGAATACGAAAAATTTTCTCATTGGCGATAAATGGGGAACGTCATCAAGGCTTAGTGTAATAATGTGGTGGTGGTGATGTGTGAAACTGAGGGTGTGTATGACGCCAGCATTGCATCTCTGACTCAAGTTTTTTTTTTTCTGAAATTGTTCCTTTGTTTCAAGACATTCTGAAATCCTTGTTTTCTAACGGAGAACGACCAGCTCCTGTTACATATTCCAAGCTAACACCCGCCTAGTGAACAGAGCCAAAGACGGACAGGCTCAGCTAGCAGCGAGCTGGCTGCTCAGTGAGGATCACCAGCCTGCCATCTGTGCCATGAAGAACACAGCCACGTTTGCCTTTCTGGGTCAGATATGAGTAAACAGGTCATGTCCACTATATGGTGTTGACATTCAGTCACTGAGTATTAGAATGCACTAGGGAAATGAATGCAAAAAAAAGGCCAGTTTTGGCTAATTATCTACTGTGGAAACACAGCCTAGAAAATGCAACAAACTATTGAGCTAGCATAATTGGGAGGAAGATCTGAATAGTGCTAACAAGATGGGAATGAAATGTTGAACAGGCTGTGGCTCAAAGAAAGAGAAGAAACGAAAATTAGCTTTGGGGTTTAGGTGGTGAATCAATGGACCGTGTAATGGTGGGCATATCAAACTTTAAAACAAAATGGCATGCTTCTAATTTAATTATTTATCATTTTGCAGAGCATATGCTGTTACTCCTGGACGGGATTTGCCCTATTGTGCTCATTTCCAATCATAAGTTTTGCCTTTGTTTACAATTGTCTTCACTTAAATAAGCGTCGTTATAATTTTAAGCTTCACTTTGCACTGAAGGGCTAATTCCCTTATTTCATTACGCATTTGGCATAACGGCAGTGGAGTTGATTTTGACTTAAAATTTTTTTAATGGAATTCTTTTGAGTTACCTTGTATTTATTTGAACAAATAAATAAAGTCTTTTTCTGCAGATCCGCGATTCTGGATATCTTCTCAGTAGGGATGCACCGATATCTAGATCAATATTGGAATTGTTATATGACATAAGATCGCTACCGTGCTTATTTACTCATACTCCTAATTGCTCTGATACCAACATCTTTCAGGACATGGCACTGTTTGGTCAATCCTAGCGTACATTGCTGTGCTAATAAAGAAACAACACAAGATGACAGGGACGTATTTCATGATTAACGACACTGTTGACAGCAAAGGAAACTGTAAACTGTATCTTTCAGCATCTTACAGCATCTTGCTACCTGATAAAGCATCTTATACTAAACTAAGCACAAGTAATACAGTAATAGCAGCACACGACAGCATGGAAATGGTGCAGGAAATGCTAACTAGGTCAGAAAAATGTCTACAGATAATGCTAAGTGAGTGAAAAACATAGCCTTACCATGTAATATATTCTTAATTTACAGCGATGCAGAAGCACTTTTCTGAAGCTCTTCTCCTCTGCAACCCAACTTGATCTAGCTAGCTAGTTAATGTGTGGTAATTAACTTATAATCAGCTAGCTAATGTTATAAAGAACAAGCCTTGTATAGTGTGTGCATAAACACACGCGTGTGGATTTCATGGCCATTTTGTAAACAGGGAAACATAAATACAGCTAAGTAGAAAGTTCTAGGACATCCCTGATTCCTTAGCACTATGAAGGTTACTCAGGTCAGTATTAGTATTGGTGCCAGCAACAGGTATCGATGGCATCGATGCATCCCTACTTCTCAACATTACATTTATTGTTGTGTTGTATATTAATGACACTTCTTCCATTAAGTCAAGATCTGATTTATTTATTTATTTATTTATTTTCAAATCCAAGACAACCAGGAACCTGCAGAGCTCCAGGATTATAGGAGTTCGTGTCAGAGCTTTGTCTAAACAAAACCAAAACCACACAGAGCGAATAAAAATGCTGGAAGATTCGATTAACCCTTATGGTCTTTGAAAACTCATTAAGCCTATTATTACATTGCATATTTTTATTACAGATGTATAAACAGCTCTGACCCAAGGCTCGGGCTATTGTGATGTCTCGTTTTAAATTCGGCTTCGTGAGCCCTGTAAGCCATTTCATTCTCGTCCAACCAACTTTCGTCACACACACAGCTGCCATGTGGTAAATGAGTCACTTCACACTTTGGAGTGCACGTCCCCCGCAGTCACCCAGGGTGCTTGCTCATAGTGGTTGAGCTCGAGTCAGCAGCTGAACTTAGCCATGGTGGCCAGACTCTCACTCATCATATCACACCCTGTCCCTACAGTTATCACACACTGTTGTTCTTTATGGATCCCTTACTGGGTTTGATTATACCAGTATGTTTCTTGACAGCTTATTTAACCAAATCTGTAAATTTTTTGTTAAATCGGTTTGCGTGGGTGGGTGTTGGGGGAGGGGGAGGGGAGGGGTTGGGCATTTGGACCAATGCTGGCAGCTTGTTTTTCATCAGAAAACACGACTGTACGCCACTTTATGTTTATGTTCTGGATCCTGACAGTTACTGTGTAGAATATCTAGCTTTGGCAATAATACGAGGTGCTTGTTTTCACTTCTTAGTAATTATCAGTAATCACTATTGGTATTCTGATCAAATTCACGGTCTACAGGAATCCGTCAGGAATTGGATCTCTTTGTGCGATTACATCACCTATGCATCTCTTGTCACTCTGTAACCCACCAATTCTTTAAATATCAATAATTAACCGGTATTAAAGGTTTTTTTAATAGTTTCAGATTTCACATAAGGCTCTTCATGGCATTTAGGGCAGGTCTTCACTGTGTAGTTTTATTTGTGCACAGTCAGAATAATGATAGTTATCAGAATATTGGTATACGTGCGCTGAAAACCTGATTATTAGAATAAAATGTGGGATTTTCTAAATCTGATACACCGGGACATGAGAGCTTTAGTCTGGTTTTAAATATCCCAGCATGCTGTTTACAGGGATATTTACATACCGTAATAATGGTCAAAATCTGATAGTTATTACCAAGATTATTGTGTATTAGTATTGTGCACTTAAATACAATTAGCATTTCTTTAGGAGTCCCTATATAGCTAGCGGGTCTACGCATCTATACAGGTAACACAGGTGACTGGATTTAATAATGCTCCAATTATTATTCAAATTTGAAAGGAAGAATAAGTGGTATTAAATGTTGAGTTTTACAAAGCTGGAAAATAACAGTGGTATCTGCGCTCATCTCCGTCTCTTCATCTCATCCTTTCTCCACCTGTCTGCCTCCGTCTGCAGACTAAAGATCCAATTATCTCTCCTTTTCACCCCCCCCACCCCCTCATTCCCTCCTCCTCTGCCCTCCTCTTTCCATCACACCCGCTTTGCCACTGATTTCCATTAGCCCCGAGAGCCGAGGAAAAAGGCAGAGCTTTGCACATCGCACCTGGGAGATGTCGGTGTGACACGTTCTCAAAAAAACATGAAAGCGTGGTAAAAAAAAAAATAAAAACAACACCACCACCCCCCGCCCTTCAGCTGTAGATAAAGTGCATTGGTCGCGGTCTATTTTTTTCCCCCCATCTTTGTTTCGGCGTGTTTCCTGACCTGTGGTGTGGCACGGACATGGGTTTTCCCCTCTTTGTAATACTGATCTAACACTAGAACATAAAAACGAGTGTCTTCATAGATCCTTTGATAACAGAACAAAAGAATGACTGATTGATTGCACAGCACGGATGCTGCACTAGGCTCAGTTACAACTGGGTAAATAATGCATTCGATCACGAAAATACGGTTAGATGACTATTATTAATCAGTGCTTTCTTAGGAAAAGAAACTATTTGCTTATGGACGATGCCTTTTGCATTCAAATGAAAAAAACAAAACAAAACAAAAAAAAAAAAACCCAAAACAATATTAAAAACAAAAACAAATGAAAGCAATCTGCACCATAAGGGATAATGTGGTTGCTATTACAAACAATTTTGGTTTATTACTCTTCGACCTGTAATAACCTACATGCTGATTTGCCATATGTTACTCCCTTTCTGTGGTAGCTCTGAAAAATGCCTTATAAATGTCCAGTGTTTACACCATTTAGTAGTTTATTCTTTACAAAAATGGAATAAGTATAAGGTTATGATATCACTATATATTATATTATAATTATATTATTCGAAGGTTATTTTGCATGATTAAGCTACGCTTTTGCTGCTTGCTCTTAGAACCCAACCGTTTTCATTAGTCCTTCGGAGCACAAGACTTAGCTCATGCATTGAGTAACAAGGAAACCCATGTATGGTTGACAGAACAGGGCAGATCCTTAAAAAGCTAAAAGCCGTGATTATCCCACTGTCTATCATGCAAAATGAAAAGAATGAGCTGCATTTTCACTGAAGTGTGATCATGGATGTGACTGTCACTTTGTTTACAGATGAAGGGTGGGGCTCATCAGTCACTATCTTATTGTAGTGTATCCCCTACATGGAACTTAAACTAGGACAAAGCTTAAACAAACTACACAACAGAATGATGAACATAGGACATATGGGTTAAGCTGTGACACCAAAGCACTTGGTCAAACAGATAAGCAGGAAGTTTAAAGGAAGGAGCATGCAGGACTGACCTGGAAGCGTTTCTTGGACCAGATTTTCTTCATGGTCTGGAGTAATCCTGGTTTTCTGTTGCGTTTGGGGGTGCCCGGGGTTTCTGAGACCTGGGGATTCACGGTTACACTTGGTGCTGACCCGATCGCATCAATAAAAGCATTACCAGGATCCAGTGTCGGTCTGAGACGAAGTGTCACTTGGGAGAAGGAAACGAGTTGCTCTCAGTTGACTGGAGCAAATGTTGTTTCATTCTGAGAGAGAAACATTTTGTAAAAAAATAAATAAATAAAAGAAGTGTTCCTGTTCTTTTCTCAGAACTTGCGTCCTCCTTCAGTTAAAACTTAAACACGAGATCACATAAAGGACTGGACCATCTTTCAGTTTCGGATGCGAGTCAAACTGCAGAGTGGAAAGGATCACGGCTCGGAAAAAAGAATAATAACAAAAAAAAGGTAGAAAGCGTGACAGATGGCACTGCCTGCTCTCCTCTAAAGTGCCTGAGAGATTTAACGTTCAGGAATCCCACTCCAGCTGAGTGGCGTCAAAGCTGGGACTAAACCATCAACACTGAGCACGGAGACGTGCTGTATAATCAGCACAGGAGAGCCTGCTCAGACAATAGCAGCACCAGAGAGGAAGACAGAGACAGAGAGAGAGAGCGAGAGAGAGATGAGAGGGGGAGGGATAGCATACGTGCAATCCTACCCCACTTTACAGAGAAAGAGCGAGTGATAAACAGAGAGAGGGAGAGAATGAGTCAGCCCTAAAGAGAGCGTCATGGAGAGATGCAGACTGGCAAAGCATTTGGTTCTTCTGTCTTCATTATTCTTCTTCATACCCCTCCCTTATCTCCCCTACTTCCTAGCCAATTGTGTATCCAAGTGAGGCTGTGTGTGTGTGTGTGTGTGTGTGTGTGTGTGTGTGTGTGTGTGTGTGTGTGTGTGTGTGTGTGTGTG
>JAQLOM010000034.1:20944116-20955798 GCA_030068315.1 Chrysichthys thysi
ACACACACACACACACACACACACACACACACACACACACACACACACACACACACACACACACACACACAAATTTCCTTTTCTCTTCTCAACGACTTTCATCTTTCCCCTCTTCATCAGAGAGAAAAAAATCGGATCAATCCTCTTTACTTGCTTGGATTATTAGTGGCTCACTGTGTATGTGTCCTATCCCGTGTCTCTGTAGTTGCGTAACTCCTCACAGCAGTATTGTCAGACTCTAAAGTGGATTCTGGCGGCCTCTCTGGAGATCCAGAAATGCTTGACTTGGAGGGATTTATTTTCCTCTTCCAGAAAAAAAAACACAACAGCAGCATTCAGCCAGTAAATCTTTCCCTCTCTCAAATGAGGCCTCGTCGCTTCAATTACGACAAAAATCAATTATCCACGCTCAGAGTTCAAGGCTTCTTTAATCTGTTCATGTATTTAATCTGTCATGTATAAGAGGAAAAAGAGAAAAAGTGACAAACAGGGGAAGAGAAAAAGAGAGAAGGGATAGAGTGATCCACCCTAATCCACATTTATTTTCTCTTTCTTCTTTTCAAATGTGGGATTTGTGGATTCCATCCATCGGGGAAGCTTCTGAGCCTGGAAATGCTGTAAGAGGGTCTGTTAGAGTCTCTCTCTCTCTCTCTCTCTCTCTCTCTCTCTCTCTCTCTCTGTCTCTCTGCTGATCAGAATGAACACAGAATGTTCTGTTTGTGATAATATGTCTTTAAGATAAATATTATATTACAGAATGTAATACTGCAAATTTTTGTACTACTTATTATGAAAGTTAGAATCAGAGCACAGTTGAATGCTCACTTCTGATTGGTCAGAAGACATATTGCTTCATTTTCTACAGCAGCATGATTCAGGAAATTCAATTCAATTCAATTTTATTTGTATAGCGCTTTTAACAACAGAACATTGTCGCAAAGCAGCTTTACAATACATAATGTCCAATTAAAGGCTTATTAATCAATAAACATATCCATAAGTGCATATATACAGTATATCCTTTCACTAGGAAATAGTGTCTGGTCTATTTTATTGTTAATATTGTTATTCGTATCGCGTATCGTCATTGCGAATATTGGTTTTTAATTCATTTCTGTGCTAAAACATACAACATGCTCAATGTACTGTAAGCACAAATTAAAAAAAAATAATAATAATAATTTGGTGAAACATTCTGTGTCACTGTCTTTTATTCTTTGTGCTTATAAATTAATAATGGCGGCACGGTGGCTAAGTGGTTAGCACTGTCACCTCACAGTGAGTAGGTCCTGGGTTCAAGCCCTGGGTTCGGCATGGGTGCCATTCTGTGTGGAGTTTGTATGTTCTCCCCATGTCCGTGTGGGTTTCCTCCAGGTACTCCGCACATTAGGCAGATTGGCTACCCTAAATTGGAAGTAGGTGTGGATGTGTGCGTGTGTGAGAGCAATAACTCAAACCCGTGTCCTAAGTTAGGGGAGGGTTGGGCGTAGGGCTAGAGACCTCACCCTGTAGAATGCGCTTGGCGATGGAAATGTCAACCGAGCCCCATGGGGGCCGCTTGGCACCCTATGTGCCATACGGCAAGTACAGGACCTAAGAGAGAGAAGATATAAATTAATAATAATGCTTACTGTAAACATAAATGGCTTATGAAAGAAAGGGTGATGAAGAAAAAAAAAAAACATCATTGAGTCTTAGTAAAGTCTTCAGGGAAAGAAGAAAGCTTCAATAGGAAGTTTCAGTGCACCATAATATCGACTCTACAAGTCTGGGACTGTACTGGATGGATGAACACTGTTCTCCCAAAAGACATTTGCACAGCTGGTGTTTTGATGAAGGTGGTGGAGAGCGCCGTCTAAGACATTGCTCAAAAATCTCTCGTAGGTGTTTAATTGGGTTGAGATCTGGTGAATGTCAAGGCCATAGGATATGATTTCCATCCTGAATTCAGTTAGACTTTATGACATGTAGAAGGGGGTGGAGTCATCCTGGAAGAGACCATTCCCCACAGGATAGAAATGTTTCATCACCGAATAAAAGTGAACAAACTGAAGAACTTGGTGTAGATTTGAGTCCAGAGAACTGATCGCCGTTCCTTATGAAATCGTGGGCCTGGGGTTCGCGTTAATTAAACCCTGGTGCGATCCACATCAGGTGCGGAAGCTATCCACGCTTAGCATCGTATGCCAAGTAATGAGATTTCTTCAATTTGTCACATTAGTTCTTGTTTCTGCTCGCATGATGCTGGGGAAGTGGTTATTAATATATTGTGATTAATATATAAAACTAGACCTTCACAGGACTGGTGCACTGTGATTAGTTCACGTTTTTGGCATGGACACTTGCACTGAGAGCATCGCAAAAATTCGACATTTTCTTGGTGGTCTGCATGGCTAAAAATCTCACGCAAATATGGCTCCACGGTTCTTGCTGCTAGAGTATTGATTCCACGTGAAAAGAATTGTAAAAACCTCAGTGCACAATAGTGGCATATGTAAAACAAGCAATCCATCCAGGAAGATTTTTTTTCTGTGCGAACACAATCCTGTGTATATAAGCCCCTCCCCCTAAACAAACTCATAATCAGTCCTGGGTGCAGACTCCTGTATTCAGGCCAAATGTGAAAACCCAAACCATGACAGAAAAATAAATGAATACAGATGTTATGATGGCCTGACTTAAGATTTTTCAAAGTTACGATGAAAACTGTAAAATACTATAAAAGACTTTAAAAGTCTTAAACAGTGGCGGGCCGTGCATTTCACACCTAGGCCTTCAGTCGTCATCCCGGCCTCCGGGCTGCCTTCTTTGATAGGACCCCGCCTGATATAAAATGATGGTTGAAATGTGATTGGTTAATACGAAAACACGTCTCGAAGCAGCACGATTATCGGAAAATCGCTGAAAGGAAGGAGAGACTATTTGGAATTATTTAATAAGTATTCATGGACAAAATATAATTAACATCAGTTTGTGATTCAGATATTTCTTTAGGCCTTCAGAGAAGGCCTTGAAGGCCCTGACGGCCTGCCACTAGTCTTAAAAAACTGTAAAAGAGTACTGAGGCCGGGTTTCCTTCTTGCACTCACCTTCCCCTGGTTCACCTAGCTTCACACACCTCATCATAGCAAGACACACACACCTGTTTCCCATTCCTCAGTCAACTACATATCAGCCAGTCATCCCTTAGTCTTAGGCCTTGCACCCTCATATGTCCGTCTTATAACCCTCGTCCTACCCTCACGCTTATCACTGTATGTGTTTGTTTTCTCTCTGGAGTCATGTACATGGATTAATGTGTTTTGTTCCATTCACTACAGTGAAGGACGCTGCCTCCGCCAGCCAGGTCTGTCATCCCGTCCTTATCCGAGCGGTATCCTCTGTCTGTCTGTAACGCGCGGTTCGCGCTCCCGTCTGGTCTGGTTATCTAGGATCCACTCCACGTTCTCTTAGTTTGACTGTGTGGTTTATGTTCGGCAGACCTGCGCTGTGTGCAAGCGTATGCCGTTTTGTTTCCCCTGTTTTGCCACCATGAATAAACTTTGTTTGCTTTAACTCCTGTCTCGTCCGTCCTGCTAACATGACAGACGTATGATATGTTCAGACGATGCCTGGATGTACGCATCACTCGCCTTGCTTCTGCAACTCAGAGTCAACTTGTGTATCGGTGTACTGTACAGTGCGTTACCGTGTGTTTTTTGTGTGCTTGAAGAGCTAATTTTAATTCAAAAGCATGTCTTCTAAACGCCCCAGCATGTCTACAGGAAATAGTCCTGGGTAGGCTAGGCTAAGCTAGGCTAAGCAGTGGTATTTTCCACTTACGACGGGGATATCGGAACGCATCCCCGTCATAATCTGAGGACTACCTAGATAAGCCAATGTATAAGAGCCAGGGCTTTTTCCTTCGTAACTCATTTTGATTTTCATGTGTGCAGAATATGTTTGTTTGTTTTTTTTAATTATCGGCTGCACTAATTCAGGGGTTCAGGAGCAAAAAGACCAAAATGAACATCATGAATTTAGACATCATTGGTTAATCCTCATTATTTACCATCACATTTATGAATCCATTTTTCTCCAGATGTTTAGCATGTTCATTTTTGCACGACTTTTCACTTTTTTGTTTTGTCCACCAACTCAAAAGCGTTTGATTTAGTCGAGGAACTAGCGGAGCTAGAAGGACTGAGAAATATGAGGGTTTTTATTGCTCCTAGTTCATTATGTCAGGATAGCAAAAAAAAAAAACACCCAAAAACAACTAAAATAGCTTAATTTAAATGCCCTTTGTTTGAATGTGACTTCCAGGAACATTTGAAAGTAGTAGCACATGAAATCTGTGTTCATAGTTAGAGAGATGTTCATAATATTAATTTGTAAAACTAAAATGAATGAAACAAAAAGAGGTCATTGTGGATTTCTCTTCAGACTCCAGCTGACCCCAGAGGGTCACAGTCCCTCATTTGGAAACCCTTGCACTAATCATTAGTATACAATTTGTAGTTATACACTGAGTAAATATACAACATAGACCCTGATTTCAGTTTGATCATAAACCAGTAAAGCAAGAAAAGCACTAACCCTGCCCCTAACACTAACCCCACCGTTAATATTCACATCATTCCACAGAAATGGAAATATGTGAAACCGTGATGTATTAATATAATCAAAGTCTAGACTCAGTCTAAAGCCACATTGCCTGTTCTAGTTGTAATGTGTTCATCACGTCTACCTCTGTTTCTTTCTCCTCCCTGTATTTTATATAAAATCCTACCCGAATCCCAAATTCACGCAGAGACCCACTGCAACCTCGATTCACAGCTTTTGTCACGTTTGGAAGCTGTGCCTCCGACGAGTCAGAATCTGTCTTGTATATTTTTGTCATTATAGTCTTTAGTGACCAAATATTGCATCTGAAATCTCAAAATGAGTTTGGCTCTCTTCTCTTTAACACTTTGGATTTCTTTTTTAAACAGTCACGGTTTATTCTCATGAATATTAATACGATGCTTGCCCAATATATCTCTCTGTATCCCATTCTCCCCTGTCACAGTCCTCCCTTAAACCACATCGCAGTGGAGGAACAGATGCATATGAAAATGATATGTAATATCGCCTAAATATTTGGCAGAGAGAATAAGTAACCAAATATCAGAGAGGCAGCTGTTGATCTGATGCCAGGTTCTCGTTCTCTCTCTCTCTCTCTCTCTCTCTCTCTCTCTCTCTCTCCTCTCTGACGGCCTTGGTGGAGAAGGGTGATTTCTCACCAGGGACCAGCAGCAGAAGCACTAAAGCTTATTCACGGCGGGGTCCGATATCTACAGAAAGCCATCATGAAATTAGATTAGGAACAGGTAAATGCTTCATTTTTTACTCTGCCGCTGACACTTATCCGCCAGAATTCCTGGTCCTTCTGGTCATATTGCTTTATTTACCCTCACTCACCATTATTCATTCAAAAGAGGTCTTGACACGTCTTGTGTGGATTGAATGGTGGGGCTTTTTTTTTTTTTTTGGTGCCTTCCCTCGTGCTCTTTTTTATTTTCTGTAAAGTTGTCTCCGAGAACTGTGAGTACTTTTCTAGGGAGATAAGGTGGGTTAGAGAGGCCCTGTCATTATCAAAGATGGGAATTAATATAGAAAATTATATGAGAGTAATGGGTGGGCGAAACGCAGCATTCAGGCCTCCTTTTGTCTGTGCGTTGTTAAGAAGTCAGCCAGGTTCAAACTGAAATGTCATCCTTTTCTGTTAGATTTCAGAGTTTCTGAGGAAACTCATTATTTTAGGCCTGTGTTTTCCCCCCTTTCCACTCTTATTTGCCTCTCTGTATGAGCACACTAAGGTCTTAAAGGTGAACGTGAGAGAGGCCCAATTAGCGAGATTGCAGTGAGAGGAAGTGCTCACTCAGCACATATACTAGGATGTATAGACCAGTGCACAAGTCCAGAGCCGGAGCAGGAACAGGATTTTAGGTAAAGTGCAGTCACGCGCTCATTAGGTTAGCAAATTTATAGTGAAATATCATTTCAGGCTGGGTGAATGATGTATGATTATAATTTGTCTTTCACCGCCAGATCACGGTGTTCCCGTTTGGAGTCGGGAGAAAATAGCTAATAGCATTCGTCATGGTTTGTAAATGCAAGTTGTGTAATAAATCCTGCATTCAGAGTTGATTGGACAACTGCCAATCAACAATAGGGGCTTAGTTACAACCCGGCTGTGAATAAGACAAAGCAAAGACACACAGGAGTCCTCTGTATTATTCCGATTTTACCAGATTAAGTGCTCAGAGTTTGTGTCGAGACCGAGCCTTTGCTCAGTCTTTAATTACTCTGTCAATGAAGACTCTCACTGAGGGGAATCTTCTCATATTGGCTCAATCTGCTCCACCCAAGTCTCTCCAATCGTAGCCACGGCTTATTCATCAAGCATCCCACTGACCGAATGTGATCCTTTGGAATGTTTCAACCAGTCCACCATGCTACTGCCTATTATTAATGAATGAATGAATACAAATTATATGTTGAATATTCAACACATAACTTTCATAGAAGATTTATAATAAAGTACTTACTGTATAATTGCTGGGCAACAATCTATTCAATTCTCCCGCAGCAAACAGCCTGAGCATTTTTGCATTTCGCTGTTATATTTGCTGTAAGAGAAGTTAAATATCACTCGCAGACTCGAATGATCTCGTTCCTCAGATTGTTAGCGAACTAGCTAAGTTGACCCAGCCAAAATGCATAGTTAGTGTGCGATCGTTTTCTGTCCTATGACCATAACACCAATTGAATACATGTGTTAAAGCTCATTTATACATACAAAAATAAATATGTCCATTTCAAACGATGTAACAGTTACTGCCAACGTGGTTCCATGCGTCCTTTTTATGCTGATACGGATGTTAAGCAATACAGTCACTAGAGGGCAACACAGAGTCAAATGTTTCGGACAACAACAAACATGTCGATGGTGGAGGATGTCGACGTAATTTACCTTGTAAGAATGCAAAAGTACGGACAGCAATGTAGACGGTGGTAAATGATGTCAGTTTAGTAAATCACAGTTGATCCTTGCATTAACAGACTAATTGTTGGGAGAGGCTGTCCGCTGACTTGAATAGTCCGATGATGTGAAATGTTTTAGTGTGGGGGGTAAAATAATGGAAATCCAAGGACCATAAAAGTGCTACCCAAGTACTGAACACATGACAAGCAGCATAATGACCAACATAAATAGGTAAGTACTTTGAGAAAACACTGAGGTGAAAAACACCAAATAATCGCCGAAAAAACAGTATAGCTTCACAACGACCACAGCTCAACCAACGCTTGTAAGCAACGAGTAGCACGCACGCTACCGCCACCTAGCGGACAATTGCTGAGCTACTGGACTCAGATGCAACACCCGGGGTTTTTAACCTTTCGTACCGGACATTCTGGCTAATGGATTATGTCTTCAGACCAGCGGATTTTCTCGGTTGCATCCGATATCCGTTAATGCAGGGTCCATAGATGAGAGGATCAACTGTACTTATTAAATCGCAAAACCTCTCCTTAAAAAGTTCCGACATTTTTATAGTTTCGTCGCCATGTCTCACTTGAACTATTGGCTATGCTCTTCCTTCAGTTTCTGTTGGCACTGATAAGTTTCTTCCATTTTAGAAAACATGCACAAATATGGATGAACTGACCACAGAGAGCAGACGGAAAGCTCCATCTGTATCTGAAAATGAATTTATCATTGTCCATACGTGATCTTTTCTAGACTGTATGAGCTAGTCATGATCAGGAGATGATTAAAGTTTCAACTATTTATTGTTTCAGGAATCTGGTGTGATGGAAGACTCCGGAACATCCTAACGTGTTGGACGGTATCAGGTTCAAACATTGGGGTTTGCATCCAAAATGGAATTTTCTTGGATGTAACAAAAGGTTGAGACATTTCAGATACAGATACAGATACTGATTTTTGGAGCACTAAACAGTTACAGATACAGATAGCACCTTACTGTATAGTAAGATGATATTTTTCTCTCAGTAGCCGTGCTGCTCTCAGAAATACTACTTTTATACAGAACATATGAGCAGCATTTCCATCAAGCTTGCTCCAATCTAAGATTCTAAAGCGCTACGCGCAAGATGGATTACTGGCCGGAAAATCCGTTGATAATCAGGATGTTCGACACTATGGGCGCCATTTTGGTAAGCTGGCCTTTCGTCACAGAGGCCGGATACCGTTGGAAACTTGCAGCATTTTTCTGAAATCGTCTTGTTGTTTCTTGTTTTGATGTATTAGACTCATTTGTATTATGCTAAATTATGACATCCTGTGTTAAGACGACATCAATAGATTATTTGAGCGGATTGTTTGATTTTTTTCTCAATAATTGGAGCCCAATTGAGGTAAGTTCAACTACACGCAGCTACACTGCAAAATCAGCCCCATTTGATTGAAGCCTCGGATATCGATTAACATCGTGGGTTGCATTTGACTTCAGACATCGATTTGGTATCTCAGATAGTACTGACAACAATGAACCTCCTCGTGACTGCTCGAAGAACTTTGGACAGTTTAGCGTATGATTTCCAAGAGGTGGCACTAGCTGTTGTTTGCCGAAACAGATAAGTTACAGTGGGCTTATCAAAATGGCGTCCACGGTGGTTCAGGGGGAACTTCTGCTTACTGCGTAAGTGATCCATCTTGATCCGCTCTAGAATCTTTGCTCCAATATGGCCACTGATCCCTGCTGGGACAACAAAATGATAGATAATATTCAGGGATAATGTTCAGGGATTGAAAGAGGGATGTACAGGCTAGACATTTACTCGTCTTAAAACTAAACCAGATCTCAGACTAGTCAGTCTGTGATGAAACCACATCTGACCCAGAAACAGCAGTCCTGCGCTGATACCTTTTGTGAACATTGCTTCAAAAAAAAAAAAAAAACACACAACACAGCAGACTTTCAGGCCTTTACAAAACAGCACAAGACTGTTATGTGATCTAGAGAGCTGAAAAACTGAGTGGAAGTAGATTTGAAAATGAGAGCCCCATCACTGCTTCCCCCGTTTCTTTGAAGTGAACTAAGTGTCTTGATTTGATTTCCGCCGTTTAGTATCAGCACTTTTAATTGCACATGACATTTCCCATACTTCACTGTGGTATTTAATGCAGAGGACAGGTGGGGCTCATTAATGCCATGTGGGGGAGGATCCAATCCGCACTCACCCTACACCCGATTTACTCAAATCTTGTGCTGCAAGGCCAGAGTTCTGCATGTTTCTGCTCAAACGCTCCTAATTCAAGTCATCATCTAATTATCCAGCTTTTCCAGAGGATGAATCAGGCATTTGGTAGTGGTGATGAATGAAACTTGGAAGATAGTTGAATTACTCCCATAATCCTTCACACTTAACTGTATTTACTTTATAATCAGTGGAAAAGATTGGTCATTTTATTAGGATCACTGAATTTGTATCAACGCATTTAACAGGTAAACCATATAAAGTGGACCCTCGGCTCAAGAACTTAATTTGTTCCGAGCCCTTGTTCGTGACCCGTTTTGTTCGCAACCCGAATCGGTTTTTCCCACTGAAATGAATGTAAATACAATTAAGGTGTTTCAGCCCTCAAAACATGTTTTTAAAGTGTATTATGGGTTTATGTGTGGCAATAAAACATAGAATAAATGAAAATAACCTTAATTATAGAAAAATAAACCTAAATGAAATAAACAGATGATTTTAATGCAGGTTCCCTTTGTGGTGGATGCGTAGTGGCTGCTGTAGGTGGATGGAGACACTTCTCATGTTTTGCGATTATTTCTTTCTTTATTTCAACTGGTATATGCTTAGGCTTCTTGGGATCCATAATGAAGGCTTGTAGTGCAAAAATGCACAGAACACAAAAAAAAAAAAAAATGCTGTGAACAATTTTTTAATGAGTTTTAAGCACCAAAAAAAAATCTAAGTTTGAACAATCCTTAATTATACAAAAACTTACTGTAAACAACCAAGAAAACTAACCTTGCATGAGTCGACTTCTGGCGTTAAGGAAGTGAGGAGGAAGATGGGCGGGGAGGAGGTCACTGTACAGATAATCAACTCACGTCTGAGCGAGACCGATTAAAGGGACACATGCGTCCCTTTTGTTAGGTACGCAATACACAATTGTGCAATTCGCAAACAGAAAATGGGAAAACATTGGCGCGTACCAAGCAGAAGGGGAAATGGCCGGGGCTGTGTTTGTTCACCATCCGATTATGTGGTCGTGACCAGATGCAAAATTTGGCAATTTTTTTTGTCAGGAACCGATTTGTTCGTGTCCGGAAGTGTTCGTGACCAGAGGTTCCACTGTATAGGCCACTTTATAGATGTACTTCAATTACTGCCCTTTATTATGTAAATATCCATCTGTGCAAAGGGAACACCACAGGACTGTTGGACAATGCAGTAAGGAAGTTATTCAAATACAAATAAAAATCATTCTGGCCACATAAGCCTTCAGCTCGAGCTCTGTCCACCGTACTTTTACTCAGTGTGTGATTACAAAGCTCAAGAATTGGTTCATTTCCACTCAGGAGCCAAGAGAGACATCTCCATCCTGTCAATCACGTGAGCTCACATATGCCGAAGTGGGTGTACAGCACTTTTCTCTGAGTGTGTTACGCACCTCTGTGATGCAGCATGAACAGCGGTGTAGAAAGACTGCAAGCAGTTGAGTGGTTTAACGTGTCTCAGAGGAAGTACAGAAACACTGTTAGCTGTTAACTTCCTGAGTTGGTTGATGATGTTTGATAAGCGAGAGCTGGCTGGTGGGTGGGAACTGCCAGGTGACCTAATTAGGGGACGCTCTTTATCTTGTACAAAGAAAATAAATTCTAAGCAGAATAAATGTGTAGTGGACTTTTAGAATAAAATAATGCATTTGCAATTTATAATACTTGGAGTTACATGTATATATACAAAATTGATATTTTAGTGAAAGTGTATTCAGATGTACAGTATACAGAAGAATCACAGAATTGGTAAAACATTTTGGTAGTAGGTGTTTACTAAAGTAGAAGTCACAATCTGATCAAACTAAAGACAACTGATCAAAAGGTATGAAAACATGATGAGGTATACAGTATATATAGGATTTATTGTGGCCTGTGTGTGATTTGTGACAAAAATGCAATATGTATTGTGCTTTATTTGCTTATAGTTGTTGGAAACAGGGATTTAAAAAAAAAACCATGACAGCCAATGTGTTAAAGGGTTGCCTGTTCTCTAATGTCTAATGTTTATTAAGTGGGCTTAGACTTCTGGTACTGAATAAAGTGGTTTTCAGTTCTGTTCTCCATACAGGGATGTGTGTTTGTGTTTGCTGGGGCTCATAAGCGACACATGTAGAGGTATACATTTTAGGGTGTAAAAAGTGAATGTTCCTTGAAGACTGTAATTTGTTGAATGTGAAATGTTAGGAAATATAGTGAGCCTTTTCTGTTTGAGTTATTTTTTGTTTGTTTGTTTATTTATTTATTTATTTGTCTTCCGCCGCTTAATCCTGTTCAGGGTCGTGGGGGGAAGCTGGCGCCAATCCCAGCTGACATCGTGTGAGAGGCAGGATACGCCCTGGGCAGGTCACCAATCCACCGCAGGGCAACATACAGAGACAGACAACCATTCACACTCACA
>JAQLOM010000034.1:21061341-21080083 GCA_030068315.1 Chrysichthys thysi
CACACACACACACACACACACACACACACACACACACACACACACACACACACACACCCACACACACACCCACACACCCACACACACACACACACACACACACACACACACACACACACACACAAAGAAATCTGTGTTTTTCCTGTTTTTCCATGTGAGATCTGTTTGCTGTCCCCTTGTGTGTTCATCAGGCATGGCTAACTCACACGCATGCCACCAGCACAGCATGGCATTTACAGTCCACTGCAACTGGCCTGTTTGGGACAGGAGACACAAACAAAATACAAACACACACACACACACACACACACACACACAGACAGTGTTTGGGCCCAATCCCAGTAGCCCTACCGGTGTGTCCATAGGCCAGAGTCCAGCATGCATGAGAGAGAAAGTGAACGGGTTACTGGACTTTAAACAGAGTGCGATGACACAAATGTGCGCTAAAATCAGACTCCGGCATAAGAATATGTTTCAAAAATACACAATCTGTCTCTCTCTCTCTCTCACACACACACACACACACAATTACTGCAAAACTAAGCAGAAAGATGTCAATAAGGTAGACTTAATTTAAGCACATAATAAAAAGGCTCAGTTTTAGAATTGCCTAGAACTCAAACAAAACATACACATTCCTTACACATTTTGATATTTATGTACTACTAGCTGATTACCCAGTGGCTTCGCTCACTGAGTGCAAGGGGAAAAAATAAAATGCAGTATTTCGAAAATAGGTGTGTTAATTACCACATACATTATAGTACATATAATAACATATCACGAATGCATACACGTTTATCAAAATATCAAAGTCTTCTTAAATTATTACTTACCAAATAGGGGTTTACTTCTTTTCGATATCAGTAAAATAACTCTCACACAAATCATAACAATTCATAAAGACGATATAAAAATGGCGTCCACAAACGAAGTGATTCGTTCCCGGTACCTATACCATTTTCATATAATATGTAAGCGCTAGTTATGCTCACTCCGGTTATACGCATGTAGTGTATTATAATATGTTCTGTGGTCATACGTCATTTCCTTTGCAAACGCGAAAAGAATTTTATATATTTATTTATTAAGATTAAGATATTAAGATTAAGATTAAGAATGTAAGCGCTAGTGATGCTGTTTCCAGTCATATGCACGTATAATATGTTCTGTAGTCGTACGTCATTTCCGTTTCAAACGCGAAAAGAATTTTATATATATGTATATATTTGAATATAGCAACATATAAAGGTACATTTTCAAAGCCAGTCGAGAGAGGGAGAGAGAGAGAGAGAGAGAGAGAGAGAGAGAGAGGAAAAAAAGAGAATTAAAAAATACGGAAACACGAGAAAGTCCACCTCATTATATCTACACGTTACTGATATATCCACATATCTCAGCAGAAAATAGCTCTGCAGAAATATTTTAATGCAAAGCACAAATTAGAGAACATAATTGACTCCTCGAGGAAAAATAACTCAGCTTAATAACTGGACAACACCAAATGCAATCCATCAGTGAAATTTGTGTTTTGTCCTCATATTAGTGGTGAAGGCAAAAAAATTCAGTGTCTCATAGAGACTTGGCATGGAGGGGACACTCGGCGTCCTGTATTCGTTAACATTAGCGTATGGACCTGTCAACGCTCTGGCGAGACGCTCTGTAACGATGCTATTTAGCCTGAGCTCCTGACCTGCCGGTGGAAATGAGGGCATGTGCTGGGGAAAGGCACCCAGACCTCCAGCGACAGACAGCAACAGCGCATGAAGAGGAAACACAGGCTCTGACGTCAACCTTTTTATTTCCAGGCCCTGCACTCACACTAGAGGCCATCTACATCAAGTCTGCTCATGCTCAGATGTAGCTCTGAGCTATGGGAATCTCAGAGAGAAAGAAAGAAAGATAGAGGGAGGGAGAGATGAAGAAGGGGAGATGAGAGAGAAAATAGTTCCTCAAAGATTCGATAATGGTCTGTATGGAAGTGGTATAAGTTGGGAAAGTGTGAAATTCTTTCTCCTTTTACACTCTGTTAGACTTAAAAGATGTTTTTTTTGTTTATGCATGGCAGAGAAATACGGCCATTTAAACGCGATAAAACTGTCGATCTAAAATCCCGGCAGAAAGAATGAAACCTTCCTAACTGCGGTCTCTCTCTTTTTTTTTTTTTTTTTTGTTATTTACATGTCTAGTAACTTTGTCTGTCTGTACTGGAGTACCCCCCTGTACCTAAACAAATTCCTTGTGTGTGTGTGCTCACACACACTTGGCAATAACGCTGATGCTGATGCTGATTCTGATTCTGATTTAGCAGTTGTAATCTTTCTGAAGGGCGGCACAGTGGCTAAGTGGTTAGCACTGTTGCCTCACAGCAAGTCGGTCCCGGGTTTAGCACGGGTGACTTTCTGTTTCTGCATGTTCTCCCCGTGTCCATGTGGGTTTCCTCTGGGTACTCCGGTTTCCTCCCACAGTCCAAAGACATGCACATTAGGTGGATTGGCTGCTCTAAATTGCCCGCAGGTGTGAATGTGCCATGTGTGCTCCCGAGAAGTCCTGGCCAGTGCTTAGTGTAAATTACAGTCACGGAAGCATCTCCTAACCAGTTATTGCTAGCTATTGCTGCCCTATGGCTGGCAGACAGCATTAATGATGATGATGATGAGTCTTTCTAAAAGTTTTCCTCAAGGGGAATATTCATTCATTCATTTTCCATGCCACTTTATCCTGTTTAGGGTCGCAGGGGGAAGCTGGAGCCAATCCCAGAAGACTTCGGGCAGGAGGCTGGGTACACCCTGGGTAGGTCGCCAATCCAGCGCAAGGCCAAGGGGTAACTAGAATGCTGAATTTCTAGAAAACTTCTAGAATTCATTTCCCGAGGCATATTTCTGCGCTGGGGGGGCGGTGTAGCAAACCAACATTACGTTCCAGAGCATTCCCAATTATTATTATTATTGTTATTATTATTATTATTATTATTATTATTGTTATCATTATTATTGTTATTATTATTATTATTATTATTATTATTATTTACCAAAACAATGAGAATAAGTTGAGGAAATAAAGGAGCACCTTTCTGAGGCAAGACGCACGTAAGCGAAGCTGCCAGCCCAGACAGACAATGAACCTTTTTGGATCTAGCTGTTTCTCTGTAATGTGTGGTGAGTGCGGCCATTGTTGTGCAGCCAGGCATAACAGGGGATGGTCCTATTGTTCCGCACGGGTTTAAAATCAGCCACCTGGTTATCAGTCCCCAGCACAGCCTGATGCTCCACCCAGCATCCCTCCCTGCCAGCCCTGACCTGGCCACAGCCATCCATATCAACACATCCTGAGATTTTTTTTCAAGATGCACACGCAAGTGTTCGGCGTCTAATCTCACCCCTTCACTTAGCCTCTCACTCTCGTGCCCACTACCAGTCATTAATTCCCATTCATTCATTCACCTTCTATATTCTGCCGTCTTGTCTGAGCTCATATATCACCTGTCTGGCCTACATTTTAATTCATTACATCCCATTAGAGTGTGTGCCGTTTAATATACGGGGAGCTCGACGGGATTAGGACCTAATTAACCCGCCGATCTGCATGTGCCAGCAGAAATTGCAGCGCCGTGGCACTTCGAGAGAGAGAGAGCAAGAGAGCGAGCGAGAGAGAGAAAGAGGCGTTCGCTGTACCTCCAGCGCAAAGAGAAACATATAAGCCTAGGGCGGCCTGTGATATTTCAGCTGCCTGTCCACTCTGACCTGCGCTCCATCTAACCGAGGCAAACACGGGGTCAATCATAATCAAAAGGGGGAAGAGAAGAAGAACAAGATAGAAGAAAGACAGGAAGGAGTTAGAGAATGTGGAGAAGAGTAGAAATTGATGCACAAAGCTTCCTTCTTCCACCTGCAGTGTCTAGCCATTTCCCCAGCTCTCGCAGATGGCGTCCGGAGCGTGCCGTGCAACCCTAGCTCATTACGGGCACCTTTGTCCTGCGCAGCCACACCACTACTTCAGCCTCGGCCGGCATTAAAACCAATTAGAAGTGCCTTCATTCTGTCACACTGCTTATTAGAACAGTACATATTCACAGCTCACTAGGACAGAGCCATAATGAGCAGCAGAGAAAAGACTAATGGAGGGTTTTTTTTTCCTGTCCGTTTCCATGACATAAACTCTGGGCATTAATGAGTCAGAGAAAGAAGCGAGTAAAGAAAATGAAACCAGTTCTGCATGCAGGTTAGTATTACGAAGATGCCAAGACCAATTTTGATGGAAAAATAACTTCGGCTTATGCGCTGATTGCAGGATGTGTGAAAAACACCACAAGACACGTTCCAGCTCTCAGCTAATACACCTGATCCAGCTAATTATGTTATTCCGGAGCATCTGAAATAGCATCAGGAGTCATTTCTTTTTAAGCATGATGATGGGATTATATGTAAAGGGTATTATTGATATTGAGATGTTGGTTGGGATTAACTTTCAAACTATATCCAATCTTAAATTTAGCGTTCGGAAATAAACACCTTTTAAGTAATAGTTTATTTTTAACCGTGGTTAGCCTGTCTATTTGGAACGCCTGGTAATATCAACATTTCATCATGGGAGTCTTTTTTTTTTTCTAAAACATTTCTGTACGGATGCATTTTGTGAAGTGATAAATGCAGCTAGTCATGTTGGCTTGAGTTTATGTCACAGGCTCTAAAAATAATATATTAGCATGTTATATTAACATATCGGACCTAAATATGTCACCACATGACTCTGGAAGTGCCATAAAAGCAAGTACACATGAAGAAGAAGGTTTATATAGTTAAAAACGCAGCCAGTTAGATATATTTACATTTTTAACAATAGATAAAACGATAGCTAGTTAACTAGCTAGCTAGCCTGCTTTTTTAATAATTAGCATAATTTTGTTGGTTTCACATGATGATACATCAAAACACCTCATGATACATTTAAAGCAATTTGATTTGTAACTCTCACTCACGCACTCACTCATCTTCTACTACTTAATCCTGTTAATCCCGCTGGTTTTGGGCGAGAGGAGGGTTACACCCGGGGCAGGTCACCGATCAACCGCCGTGATTTGTAACTTTAAAATCTAATTTCAAACTACGAGGAGGAATTTTTTTGTTGCTGTTGCTATTTATTTGAACCCAAACAATCCTCCTGAAATCAAGTCCTAATCAAGAGTTAGCATGGGCGCATTTGATCAATGGCTAGTTCCGCAGACTTGATCTACCTTCTAAAAGCTTTATAAATGATTCCCATAAGGCTCGCGGCACTATATATCAATATATCCACTTTAGCACAAAAGCAGGAGTTTTTCAACTCAACAATGACTCAACACGAGAACCATGAACAGGGGGGGAACCCAGTTCAGCTGTGGAGCAATTCCGATCTTCATGCGAGAATTAAAGGGAGTTCTGATGCTGACAGCTTTCAGCAGCTCTTGGAATAGACTTCCCCTTCACATGGCGAGTAATAGGGCTACGCTAAAATCCCCTTTAGCCCTTCAAGCGCAAAATAAAAAATGCCTAGCCTGCCGGTACCTGATTCAATCAAGTGTGCTACGTTGTATACCCATGGGCTACGAGCAGTGACAGGGGAAAGCCGACTTGCGCTTTAATTAATAACGTAATACCCTATACTCAAAAGCTAGGCCTTTGGCGTTTCTGGGTTGCCTCTCTCTCTCTCTTTTTTTTTTTGTATGTGTGTTTCTTGTAAACACTTTCAAGACAGCAGCCGTGATGCTTGGAGGCCTTTTTCCCTGCTTCTGCTCACTCATTCTGAAAGCATACAATTGCATTTGATATATTATGTGCCGCGCTGTGACTCTGTGGACCGCAAAAAAAAAAAAAAAAAAAAAAAAAAAAAAAAAAAGATGAAGCCGAAAAAGAACAAGCCTCAGAACTGACTCTTGAGTTTGAATAGCAGAATAGAAGAGTGGCATAAAAAATGACAGCATAGGGAAACAGACTGGGAGACAGGGCAGATTTACAGAAAACACTAGGGCTTTTTTTTCTGGGGTTTTTTGTTTTTTTGGTTTAGGGTTGGTGTTTTTGTTGATTTTTTTTTGGTTGTGTATTTATTCACTGTGTAAAACCTGAGAGTTCTTGCAGTTATAACCTAAAAGACTCAATTTACTTTCTACACAGTCTTTGTTAGAAAACAGGAGTGTAGTTAAGTCTGGGTTATAATCGCATATAGAGATACGCTTCAATAATAGTGCGCCAGTGTATTGCTTTCCTGTGAAAACTGTAACCAGCATTCCCAGATGTACGATAATTAACGCATTTGTAGTCTGTACGACCAATAATAACGAACAGTCCCATGAAGTACAATCATTTGATCATTTTGTGACTAAGTTGATCCTCGCATTAACGGACTAATTGTGGGGAGAGGTTGTCCGTTGACTTGAATAGTCTGATGATGTGAAGTGTTTTAGTGTGGGGGGTAAAATAATGGAAATCCAAGGAAAAACACCACTAAGGACCATAAAAGCGCTACCCAAGTACTGTACACATGACAAGCAGCATAACGACCAACATAAATAGCTAAGTACATTGAGAAAACATTGCAGTGAAAAACACCAAATAATCACTGAAAAAACAGTATAGCTTCACAACGACCACAGCTCAACCGACACTTGTAAGCAACTAGCAGCACGCACGCCACCGCCACCTAGCGGACAATTGCTGAACTACTGGACTCAGTTCGCAACACCCGGGATTTTTAAACTTTCATACCGGACATTCTGGCTAATGGATTATGTATTCAGACCAGCGGATTTTGTCCGTTGCATCCGATATCCGTTAAAGGCGGGGTCCGCAGCTGAGAGGATCGACTGTATTAGTGTTGGTAACGATTCTAGGCTATATCATTTTTACTCATTTAACTCCTCACCAAGATCAGCATGGAAAAACATGGAGCATACATCCATGTCTGCATCTCTTCTCAAGTGATGTTCTCACGTGACATTTTTCCACCCAATCATCCTCGATGTGATGATGTTCTCCTGTCCACTTCTTGTTTGTTTGAAATGAGTTTCCATCAGAGCTAGAGCTTGAACTTTATCACTAAGGTAAAGCCCAGTTACTTATTTAATTAGCCTAACTGATAGCCTACCCTGTTTTCATGCAGGTTCAGAACAGGCTTTCCGGTCATTTTGTCTTATAAGTATAATATGTGATTATATTTTTTTGTTCTTATTGTTTTGTTTTTTTTATGTGGCTAGGTCTGTAAGCAGTGTCAAAGAGCTGTCTCGATAAATACATGTTTTCTGAAGTGACTCATTTGTTTTCTTAGTTATAATTATCCTCAAAATATAAAAATGTAAAACTTATTTGTGCGATAGTTTAACATTTCCCATCTGGCGGTGATGACTGCAACACGAGGGTGCTTTGGCATGATCAAAGGTTCTGTACGTATCCTGCAGGCATGAAAATACATCAGAGCGCCTTAAGATTGCTTAATGAATATACTGTACGAGTTAAATTACTATACTCATAACACTTATACACCCTGTTTTTTGTTGTTCCTCAGGGAACTCCCTTAAACGTTCCACCAAGCCTACCCCAGTCCTTAACTGCCCAAAGAACCGGTGGAGAACACTAAGTGTCCAGTTTTTATCATGAAATCTTCACTCACTGAAACAAAAATAGCAAAGTATCACTTATTATTGAATACTGCTGATGAACCTGAACTTCAACTTTATCTAAGAAAGAAGATACAAGAGTACAGGTTATTTTTGCATTTCATCTCTAGCAGCCCGCTTTCAATTCTTCATATAGTACTCATCACGTTCAACAGTATTTCCTTTAGCAAAGGCTTAAATGTTGAATACGGTAAAGAAAAGCTGAATTCGGGGGGGGGGGTTTCGACAATGAATATTAACCAAATTAATATTTTCAACAATACACATTGTATGTACGCATATAAGAAGATACCCTGGATGTAAACATTGTAATTTTTAATTACATGAGGTGCGTTTTCTGTAACAGAAGATAGTAAGTGATTATTCTAGCCCTAGGAGTAAAGCTGTCTCCCCTTGCTCTGTCAAAAGGTCAATTATGGCCTGAGTGTGCCACACGGCTCACGGTGACCTGGAAGGACCAGGAAGGACCCCGCTACCATGGGCACCAACCACTGGATCATCTAACATGCACGCAGCCTCAAGCCATGGAAATCTGACATTTGCCCTTATTCAAATGAACAAAAACAATATGCAGCTCAAATCGGCACACACCCTGGGCCAACTCTAAACACACTGGGACATGAGGGAGGGGCAGACACTCGCTCATCCACTGCCTCTAGGATCATGGCTGCTCTACCTTGTGTAAAATCAAGCAGATTCCTATAGATAGGGGGATTGGTTTGTACTAGACAGAAAGGGTAACATGGCATAAAAGAAAAAATAAAAAAAAGAAAGTTTACCATGTTCCCTTTGGACCGTGTATTTTCAATGGTATGTGCAATACGAGTATAATCAAAGATACTGCAGGAAAAATCCAAACACGAATGTCAACCTCTTCAGTCCACACACTTCTTTAAAAATGGGCTTACCATAAAAAAAAATAGACTTCTGGGTATACAGTGACCTTTACAAAATCTGTTCACAACAAGTCCACTGTAAGCACCCACTATAAGAAATATGGGGAAAGTGATCCTGCGCGTTATTTGAACAGCACGTACATAAACAGGCTTCCGAAACATCCAAAAATTAAGGGTTAACATTTAATGCCTGCATCATTCGTCTCATTATTTACCCGAAAAATACAGGCCCTAATCCAAATATCAACCTCTATGAAATGCCAATCAAAATCCTCTGTCAGCAGATCACTTTCTTAGAGCTATTTCTGACATCTGTCTCAGCTGTTGGTAATTAGGGGATGATTTAAATTCTTGAAAATGTAGTCCCCTCTGAAAGTATTGGAACAGCAGTGCCAGTTCTACTTATTTCGCTATACGCTGAAGACATTGGGGTTTGAAATTAAACTATGAATATGAGATAACAGATCAGAATTTAAGTTTTTCCTTATATTTAAATACAAGTCCGTGACCCACCGCATGACCAAACTGCTGCGTTCTTCTTTGGTGGTGTTTCTCCAGGCTTGTACAGCAGCTTCTTTCAGTTTGTTTTGCGGGGTTTCTGCCTTCGGTCTCCTTTTCCGGAGGTGAAATGCATGCTCAGTTGCGTTAAGGTTTGGTTAATGAATTGGCCAGTCTAAAACCTTCTACTTTTTTCCCTGATAAATTCCTTTGTTGTCTTGGCAGTGTATTTGGGTCATTGTCTGGCTGCATGATGAAGATCCTCCCAATTAGTCTGGATGCATTTCTCTGTAAATCGGCAGACAGAATGTTCTGTAGACTGAATTCCTTCTGGTGCTACCATCACGCCTCCACTGTGTTTGACCAATAACCTCGTATTGTTTTGCTTACAGAACTTTTGCGGCTCATCTTTGTATATATTTGTGAATTCCAATCTGGCCTTCTGATTCTTACTGCTGATGAGTGGTTTGCATTTTGTGGTATGACCTCTATACGTCTTCGTCCCTGCCCTGTGGAGGATCTTGGTGAGTCCCTGACTGTTGGTTTTGGGGTCTTTGCCACAGGTCAAACAATGTTTCTGTCACCTACCAACGCAGTTTTCATCACCTGACCTGTTTGTTGTCTGGCTGTAAGTACACGAGTGGTTTCTTTCTTTTTCAGGTCATTCCAAACTGCAAATGGATCTGATGGGTTTCCCTTCTTTTCTCAGCTACACCATGGCTTGTGTTTCTCCCACAGACAGCTCTCTGGTCTTTATGTTGGTTTATCCTTTTTAAACAACAAATGCAGTCTTCACAGTTTAAATCCAGGGCTCAAACCAACAATAGACATTCAGCTATAAGTAATAAATTGACTTATAAGAGCTATAAATTGTTTCAACAATCAATCTAACACGACAAACCATGGCAACAAGAAGCACCTGTTTCGGTCTGTTAATTTGACCAGTTGCATGGCATTCCAAGTGTGCTTATATTCAGTATAACCGCACAGGAACTTCGGCATGAATACCCCATGATTAACATGTGATTGTAACTGATTTTTCAAATATAAAAAGGGGGTTAAGACACTGGACTACTTATCCGATGGTCGGGAGTTCAAATCCAAGCACCATGAAGCTACCACTGTTGGGACCTTCAGCAAGGCCCTTAACCTCAACTTCTCAGTTGTATAAATGAGATTAAAAAAAAATGTAAGTCGCTCTGGATAAGGGCGTCTGCCAAATGACGGTAATGTAATATAATATAACCAACCAAATGGCCCATGTCTTACACAAACATGTTGGTGAACATGTAAAATTCAGAACTGCGGCTGAAAAGTAAGTTCCACTGTTCACACCATCACACTGATGAGCTGTCATCATATAGAATCGCGCTGTAATTTCATTTCATTTCATTTGTGCTCTTATTTTTAGTTATTCATTGAATAATCCTTATCAACAGCATTGCTGATCATTCCTGACGTCAAAATATTTATGCTAAAAATATTTCCAAAAAATGCTAATGTAACACACAGCCAAAAGGGTTTTCAAAATTTCCTGCAACGGCATACATATTTCACAAATGAATATCAGTGTACAAAAATCTATTCCATCACTTTAAGACTTAAAAGAGTTTAAGAGTCACTGATAATAGTTTGTACATGTAATGTCTAGTTTGTACATAAAAGGTCAATAAAAGAATCATTGTAAGGGTTGCTGTGTCTTGTAACAAAATCACGGCCTTTAGGTAAATTACCAATCAAACTAGGCCAATAAAATAAAAAAACTAAACTAAATGAATAAAATCTAGAATAAATAGACTTGATTTATTATTAGAATAGAAGAAATAAAATCTATTAAACTTGAGAATCATGTCTAACAATGCCGTATGTATTACAATCACTGAAGCAGCATTAAAAGCATTTCCTAAACACCTTCCTTTATCCTAAACTTTTCTCATGTTGCTACAAATATGATCATAAATAAAGCACACCTTTTCTATTCTTTTTTTCTTGTTTTTAGGGGTTTTGTTTCCGTTTTGTTTTTTGGTTTGGTTTTTAACTGCACCTAGCCTATTTTTTTATGGATTCACAATGGTCGCAATACGTCCTGGTATCGGTACCTAATTTGCATTGCTACATCATTTCACTTTTTAATTCACTAGAGTTAATCCATACGCACTCGTAAAATACAATGCATTTACAACGAATAAAGAAAAAAATCTCTTGCAATACTTTAACATAATTCATATAATTAAGAGCCATCTCCGATCTTTAGGCAAATCATCTAGCTAATTCCCACTGAAACCACAGCCACTGACTAACCCAGTTTACTAAATTAGACTACCAAAGACGTGAGTTAAGTCAGTTATTTAAAGAAATTACAGATCACATAACCACCACTGAGCCTAATAGGCTCATAATGGTTTCATCAATACTGAACATCAATTCTAGAATGAGCGAAAGGTTCAGAGCCTGTGCGCTCTTCTCCTCGTGGAGGTCGCACGGCGTTTCCATGCGGTTCTCGTCTGGAGAAAGGAGCTTGCCCGAGGCTTTGCCTCTCTCCTTAAATGTTTATCTGTGTGGACGAGCTTCCTTTCTCTGTCTGTGGAGGTACACAGGTCTCCGATCAGCACACATCAGGACATAAGGGCTCTTATGACTGCAGGGCGATCTGCGCAAACACATGAACGCAAGCTACCACAGCACAAAGGTTGGGTATATACTGTAACCCCACGCGCACACACACACACACACACACACACACACACACACACACACACACAAGTCCATTTCCCATCTTTTCAACATTCCGCCTCAGACTTTTGTAATATTCCGCTGCTACATCATACACAGAGGTATATTACAAATCTTTCCCCTGCACAAACACAATCCAATCATTCTCGCCATAAACACAGAAAACTGAGCGATGGATACCGCGTGAGCAATGTGCTCGAATTGTTATTTTTCACGTTCTAATTCAGCAGGAACACAAACCGGCACCTATATCAGATTGGTTTTCTGCATGCATAGCCTACAGCCATTCTCTACATGCTGATATTAGTTTTATATAAAGATTGCCGGCAATAACCAACCAGAAGGGTCTCAGTGCAGTCTGCTGCATCTCTCTCTCTCTCTCTCTCTCTCTCTCTCTCTCTCTCTCTCTCTCTCTCTCTCCAGAAAGCTTCAATCAGAGGGAAGAAATAAATGTAGTTATCTAGCTCTGTCAACTGTAAACTCTTATTGATTTAACAAATGAAATTTGTTCAAGCTGATCGATCAAACACATTATCTTTTCTTCTCCCCTCTCAGTCTCTCTCCTTCACTCCATTAACAGCTACAGAAGTGACTCCAGCGGCGATATCGATAACCGCAGCCTCGACAGTGAGCTCCCTGTCTGTAAAAGGCCGCAAGGCGATTAAAAACACAAGCACTCGCACTTAAAGGTAATGGAGCAGAGTCCCAACTAACAGCGCAGAGCCCGCAGTGCCAAAAACAATTCCCTCCCTCCTTGCCTTCCGTCATATCCCTACGCCTTCTCCCTATCCTCTTCATGCGGAATAAAGCCTTCCAGCTGGCACAAACCGAACGCTTGGCAGGTCACAGGAACATGAGATTTAAACCTATATTGGCCTTGTTACTCCTTCTTAAGTATCAGACAACTCCAGCCATGCACATGGGACATGTGAGAGGAGAACGGGGAGGGATTCAGTAGTGTTCTCGAGCTTATGCTGGCTACAGGCCCAAGGACTTGGTCAATTTGAAGCCAGGAAGAAAACAGTGTTCAAGAAATACGCGTGCTGTACAAAAGGTTAAGAGGAACATGAAGTCATAGATTACTTCAAATGAATGTTCGTGATGTACTCTTAATTAGTGCTTAATAAGACTACATTTTAGTCTCTGTGATTCCAGTAGGCTGTTTTATTAGTTTATTATTACTATGAAACACTGCATAAGACTGACGGGATTCTGTAACAGACTGAGCAAATAACTGCGCGTTCTACATTTGATAGAATTACCACATTCCTCTTCAATCATTCATCTCGGGGATTCAGGCTCAGACTGAGAAATGAAATAGCCTTTAATGTGAGCTTGAGATAATGAGGATATTGTTGTTGTTTATTGCTACTATTGTATTTGTAGCTGTCCTGATTATGAGTTTCGCATGATCATCTGCCATCTATTGGTGCTATCGGTTGCTTGTAGAAAAACATCGGAGCAACGGTCAGAGTGAGATGTTAGCAAAAGTATTTGTGACACCTCCAGAACTTCTTGGATATCTTTGGTTACTGGGGCAAAAAAAAAGAAAGAAAGAAAAAGAAAAGGGTTGTTGAGAATACTCTAAAATCACTGATCTTAACCTCTAACCAAAGAATTATTTTATAATGTGTGATTTTTGTCTCATACAGGGTAAAGCTGGCTTAAGCAGCCTTGCAGGATTTTGAGAAAAAGGAAAGGGATCTCAGCTAGAATAATCCACTAGGCAATAACAAGACAGCTACAGCCCTGGGTGGTGTGCATGTGAAAGCATATAGAGTGTTGGGATTTATCAAAAGGTACAGATATGCATGTGAACTGAAGAGCATGACTAAGTGGTTGACTTTGAGTTTTAACCGGACCAGAGTATTATTTCGGAGTTGTGCTCGCTCTGTACATAATTTAACCTTGATGAGGCTGCCAAAAAACAGACTTGAGTGTTTGTGCTAATGGCATTTCATCTCTGTGTCTTGTATTGGCTTGCACATCAAAGGATTTTTTTTTTTTATCTTAATATTTTTTTTTTACGACATCTGTTGAATATGGGAGAACAGCTCAATATGTGAGCTCAAACTCATTTATTGCATAATGACAAATCTCAACAGTCTCAATTTTTGTAAAACATTTTAACAAATTCTTCTGTCAGATATACTTGTACGTTAAGCTTAAATCTGTAGAATTTTTTTTTTCCTTTCAAAGATGAGACTAATTTCTTTATTAAGTGCCTGAGTCTTGTGCCTGTTTGGAATAACCAGGTGTAAATTACCTGAATAATGTTTTTTATATTAAATTGTTCCAGTGTAGGAAATTTTGACAAAAATGCACAAAGAATCTGAACGCTTTTCTGACGTGTATCCCAGACAAAGACCGTTAATGTAAGTATAACACTTCAAATTTGTTTAAATTCATGATATATAGTCATGCACTGCGAATATTTATTGATTAAATTCACCAATAGCCCTTAGTTTTCCATAATCAAAAGATCCAGTAACAGATTTTTGACTCTTTTCTCAGCACAAGAAGTTTTTGGTCAGTAGTAATCCTATAAACAGTACACATGTGGGATATGAATTTAAATTAAGTGGAAGAATCTTTAATGCTCAGAGTTTTCAGGTCCACAGTGTGCTAAATAACACAAACCAATAATCATGGACCTGTCTTAACTTTTACCTTATCTCAAACTGGTGGCTAATGGCTTTATTCCACTTTTGCACTGACGATCTCAGTCTGTCTTAGCCTCCTGTTGCAGCACTGCCAACCTTTAAACAGGTCAGTGTCCAGGTGATTATAAAACCTCAAAGTACCTCATTCATGCAACAACCTTTTTATTCTTATTTACCAATTTTCCCAACCGTCCGACCGATATTTCTTGATCACTAATAATGTTTAACGGTCTTTGGACCTATTGAAGAAGCTTCCATATTGTATATTGGATCAACAAAAAGTTAATAAATGAATCATTATGAACAATATCATATGTCAATGTTCTGAGAAGCTTAAACCAATACACTACATTTATGGACGTGCTGGTTGTAGCTGGATTGTGTTGCATCGACTTGTCGTTGTGTCCAGGAGAGACATTTTGTCCTGTAGAAATATGATCAAGAATATACAGAGAGAGAAAAAAAACTTATTACCAAAAAAACATATTACAAAGGTGATGATGTAGAAGCCTTTTTGACATCCAACCATTCCAAACATAATGGTGTTTTGAAATAACTGGCGTTCGGTAGAAAAAAAAAAAAAAAACATGCCTTGATCGCTTCCTCGTCCTTTTTCTTCTTTTAAATTCCCATCTGTGTCTTTCTCCATTCGTGACAACACTCCCTCCACTTCCCCATATCCTTAACATCTACTATTCAAGACTCTTTAGTGGAGGGAGGGGTTAACGTTTGCCAAGCAGAAGCTGCCAAGAAGCTCCAGCTCATGTTCTCAGAGTCTCATTACAGTTCCACAATTACTCACACACACGCCGTTTAATTGGGGGACATGGCCTGCACACACAAGTGGCACATTGGTGGAATTTGTTGGAGCTTGATGGTGAATATTGGTGCAGCAGAACAGAAAAGGCTTAGCTTGGGGCACTGGGAAGCAGTTTGGTTGAGCAAATGGATGAACCTCCAATAAAAACCTGGTTATATTTGATCCTGCATGGAAAATCCATCAAACTTATATGTGGGAATTCCTGGAAAATAGCTAAACTCTTCTGGACTTAATTCTGAAGAGCACAACTCATTATTTCCTAATATCATAAAAATGCACATCTCCATCTGACCACCTGGCCAAGAAGCTCTACCCGTTTTCTGTTTGCGCTGGAATTCAACACCATGTTCTCATGACAAAATAATTATTTGGTTTATTAAGAACTCCCCCCATGTTTTGCCACCTGGAGTGCCGAGTTGTCACCAAAGCAAATAACCCTCAGATCTGTCCACCTCTACCACTGTACTCCCAACCTGATAAAGTCTTTTATTATGGAAAATTATTTGAAACCACACAGCCAGCTACATACTCAGGTTTTCCTTTCTTCCTTTCTTTTTTTTTTTAAAACCCCTCTCTTTTCTTTTTTCCTCTCGCTGACTCTCTCTCTCACCCTCCCTTTACCAGGTTCCTGCCACTATCACTCCTGCTATTGATAAGATGTCTAAATTTATTGCAGAATAATTTGGAGGGAAGAGAGATAAAAGGTTGCTGAATAAAATATGAGCAGCAGGCTGTAAATTGTGGCAATGCATATCATTTCATTCAAATGTAGGACGCAATTACCATCTGCGACGCTCATCAGCACCTTCCTTTATGACTTAATTATATGTTTAATGCTATCAGATCAAGGAAAGGGCAAAACAGATGAATGAGGGAGAGAGGGAGAAAAGATTCTGCAACAAGACAAAAGGCATATGAAAAAGTAGCATAAAGGATGGAATTGATTTCATTTACTGGCAAATAGAGAAAGTTAATTTAGACACAATGTGGGCTCATCTCCTCTGCTGGTGTACGATAATAAAAGGCATGTTTGCCAATAGGTCTCATAGAAATTTAACAAAGGAAGTCAAGTTCTTCAAAACTGACATGTCTTCCTGCACTGATGTGGAAAAAGATGGCAGGTGTCTTTCCCCCCCCCCAAGATCAATTGCAATAGTAATAAGAATAAAACATGTATATTCTGACGCTAACATGAGTTGGGCTCATGGTGAGAAATAATAATAATCAAGGCTTTATGCATGCTCATCAAGCTGTTTGGGGTTAGATTGGACATGAGAAGGGAGGTGAAATTTGGACAGCTAATTATTAGCTTGGACTTGAAGCATTGCATTGGCTTGCACATTAGTTTGGCGCGAGATTGGATTCAGATTTAGTCAGGATGCTAGTTTGGACATAAGATAAGTTAGCTTCACCTGGAGTCAGGTTCATTTGGGCATTACGGGTCAGGTGGCTTGGACATTCTGGGCATTAGCAGTCAGGTTAGTCTGGACATTGGGAATTTGGTCTGGGTTGACCGTTATAAAATAGGTTGACTTGGGTGTTAGGATTATGGTTTCCCCTGGCAGTGCTAGCCAGTTTAGCTTTGTCTTAGGATACATGTTGATTTGGACACTAGTTTGAACATTACACAAAAGATGAGAGATTAGAAATAAGCTTGGAATTTCCATTTGTATTCAGGTTCACTTACACAGAAGGTGCTTGGATGACTTGGTCATATAGCAGCCAGATTAGTTTGGCCCCGGACTCAGGTTGACTTTTATTAGGAACAAGACTGACTTGAGTGTTTTGAGTCCTGTTGGCCCCCCAGCAGTGGGAGCCTGGTTATCTTGGACATTAGGATCCATGTTGAACATAAGGAATAAGGCATTCATTAGGAATCAGGCGGCTTGGATATTTATGGTTGTGTTATATTGGACACATAGCAGCCACGTTGGTTTGGTCAGCGTTAGTCACATTGACTTGGGCATTAGTGGTTCATTTGAAATGGCTCTAAGGAAACAAATTGACTTGGACATTAGCTGGTTTGATCATTTGGAACTAGGTTGCCTAATAGGAGTAATAGGAGTTTGGTTGAGCTAGGAAATGGGCACCAGGTTAGTCAGGACCATAGAATCCATCTAGACTTGGGGAATAGTAGTCAACTTAGTTGGACATTAGGAATAAAATGAGGGATTTGGATTCAGGTTAGGTCGAGCATTACAAGTTGGTTTCTCTCACCCATTAGTAGTCAGGTTGACTTGGACACTAGGAACCAGAGTGTCAGGATGAGTTAGGCATCTAAAGCCAATTTGGCGGGTTATTAATAGATAATTAGGTTTAAGCAGTAGGAATCAGGTTAGCATTAAGATTTATGTTGACCACCATCACAAGTCATGGACGATTATATATTAGGATGCGGTTTGACTTGGACATTAGGAACCAGGTTTAGGCATTGGGAGCCAGAATGAATTAGGCATTAGGAGTTGGGACTTGGACATTTGGAGTCAGGGTGGCTATGGGGCTCCAGGCAGGCTAGAGGGCATGAGAGGAACCATTGTCAGAGCTGTCCAAACTCTGAGACCTCAGCCAGCTTTCATTAATGACTGACATTTAAGATAGCTGCCATGCCAACCTCTGCCATGGCCATCAGACACACAACCCACTTCAATTTACAGGGTTCCCACAAGGGCCAGTGTGTTTGTTTAACCCCATGCTTGATGCACACTGGGAGCTTCTAAGTCGTTTGAAGTCTGAATTTAGAAAAGTGGAAAAATGCAATATTTTTTATGAGTGTCAAATGTCCCTGTAATAAACAGACAACTAGAAAGTTATAGCGGAATAAGAAACCATATCTCATCAAAATTGACTGATTCGATTTCATCTGATTTTATACAAATTAAGTCATAAAATAAGACGTGAATATAGATTTCCGAGTCGGAGACTATGTTGGTAGAAGAGATAAGATAATGTTTCAGAGCATTTAAGATTTGTAGATAATGCTGTTTCAACATGGAATTAAATGCAAGAATAAACAACACTTTTGATACATGTCTATTTGCAAGTCGTTAGCGGCCAAACTCTGGGAAAACCGTGAGCACCAAGACATATTTATATGTGCATTATGCATTTATGTATTTACGTACAGTTATAGTTGTGTGGCTTGTCGACTGCAGTAATAATGTGGAGTCAAAAGTATGCAATAGGCTAAAACAATACTGCAGATATTACGCTATAATTACTAAACATTACACTTAGGAAAATTACAGCATAAAGTCCTTGTGCATAGTATGCATGGTATTTGTTCATCATGGATAGAGGTGCATTTAATATACAGTCGACTCTCGCCGTATCGCGGTTCACCTATCGCGGCTTCACTGTATCACGGTTTTTATATACAATATAAAAAATATAAAAATGTTACTTCAAGCATATTAAATCGAAATAAAATACAGTATCTATTTCATCAGCGGATGAATACACAATGAAAACGCAGTGTACGCCACTA
>JAQLOM010000034.1:21087751-21098304 GCA_030068315.1 Chrysichthys thysi
TTGTCAGTCCTGAGCCTTGAACCCACAACCTTCCGACTGAAGGGCCAGTGCCCTGACCACTAGGCTACCACTGCCTTCTTCTGGGAAGGCTTTTCAACAGATTTTGGAGCGTGGCTATGAGATAGCTTCTTCAGCTACAAGCGCATTAATGAAGTCAGGCTCCAGTGTTGGATGAAAAGGTCTGGGGTGCAATTAAAGGTGTTCAGCAGGGTTCAGACACTCAAGTGCTTTCACTCTAACCTTCATGCCTTCATGGAGCTTGCTTTAGGTACAGGGGCATTGCCATGCTGGATCAGGTTTGGGCTTCTTAATTCGAGTGAAGGGAAAGTGTAATGCTACAACACACAAAGAACCCCCAGCACCATGAGGGAGCAAAAGGGAGCTTCACATCCTCAGTTCTAGATTCTTGTCTTGTAGACCCATGTTTCGAATGCTCCAATTCCCTAAATTTTACAAGGAAGGACACTCAGGTTTAATACCGGCTGTGAAATAAATCTATTATTGGATTTCGAAACAGGAGACGTGTGTTGTTGTCAATCAGATTAAATCTATGAATTTCATTAAATATACTGCCAGACCAATTTTAGGTGACCTAGCACCACCTGTACTAAATATTCCCATTTCATAATATATCCATGAGGCACACATACATGTATTAGAGAAAAACACTTGTTCTACTGTGCTATGGTCAAGTCAAACACCAACACATTGCCACCTGCAGGATGAAATGAAATGCAGAAATAAGCATGGCAGGATGATGACCGATGGTTTTACAATATAAAAAGATTTGCCCCCTGGCTAATTCTAACTGCCCCCTCAGTCACTTCATCCTAGTGCTGGGACTGACACAAAGAGAGCCTATACAATTCGTTCATTCATCTTCTGCCGCTTAACCCTGTTCAGGGTCCCGGGGGGAGCTGGAGCCAATCCCAGTTGACTTTGGGTGCGAGGTGGGGTACACCCTGGGCAGGTCGCCAATCCATCGCAGGGCGACACACAGAGACAGACAACCATTCACACTCACATTTACACCTACACGCAATTTAGAGTAGCCAACTAGCCTAATCCCTTCTGTGCATGTCTTTGGACTGTGGGAAGAAACCGGACTACCCGGAGGAAACCCATGGGGATACGGGGAAAGCGTGCAAACACCACACAGAAATGCGCCCAGGTCGACCCCAGGGACCGAACCTAGGAACTTCTTGCTCTGAGGCAACAGCACTACCCACCACACCACCGTGCCGCCCCACCTATACAACTGTGTGCTTATAAATGACTTGAGAAGGCCCACATATGGGTGTGATAATAGGGTGTCCACATACTTTTGGTCATATGGTGTATTTTAAAAGAATATACACACCAAGAAAAATGTGCTGAAATGATATACAGTGTTGTATTATTATTATCATTATTATTATTATTGTCTTTAAATATTTCCCAATCAGGCTACATTTGTCCTCCACTTTCACTGAACCTGCCCCATCAGGCCTAACCTGCAGTCAAACCACTTCAGCCCACGTGTACCTCCGCGTTAAATGAGATCCTCCCAAGGCCATGCTGCTCCATCCAGGAACTGCATGACTAACATCCTTGACAACTAAAACTATCCACGCACAGCCTAATCCTTGACAACAGAAATTCCATGAATTCCTTAATTCATTTATTTTTAAAACATGTATGCATTTTTACAACACTGATCAGGGCCCACAATTCCTCCTCACCTCCCCACACTGTACCCTAGAAACTCTTTCCACTATTATCAGAAATCTGAAACATGATCTGAACCTGAGAGGACGTGCCTCGACACACAGTTGCCAGATTGACGAAGAACCCCTAACACATTTTTTTCCACGGTACCCCAAACAGCCTGTCATAAGGGGGTTCCCTGGGTAAGTTCAACTTTACCAGGTCACACATAGCTAAATATCCCCATGTCCTACAATATCACCACGTCGTAAATTAACCACGGTGAATATAATCATGGATTTGTATATACCCTAATAGGTTGCAATCTGGCAACCCGGGAGGCGCAACCCTCTGTGACCATGTTGCTCTTTCAGAAGTTACCTGGCTGACGTGGGAGTGCGTTTGTGTGTCGCGCGCCGAGTGTTTGAAGTCACCTGAGCTGTTTGTAAACGTATAAAGTTAAGTTTTGGGGCTTGGTTCTTGGGTTGGACGTGGACAAAAACTGGACTCCCGGCTACAGGACTCGGGTGAGATGCTGCCACGCAGTCATGGCTTCACTGTGGTGAGAGTTGCCTGTTCTGGGTAGGTTTCCAGCCTTCACACACACACACACACACACACACACACAGTCCATCTCCAAATGAAGGTCAGGAAGTACCTCAGAGGGAGCGGGAGGGTCCTCGGCTTTGTCTTTGTAGCCTCTGTGCTTTGGCTCCTGTTTGACATGGCAGCTCTCAGGCTGTCCAATACAGACCTGAAGGAGCTCGTCCTGAAAGAGAGAGAGATGGCTAGAAGACAAAACCCAAAGCCCACAAAGTCCAGGCGCTATCCTGTGGACAAGGTGAACCCGGATGTGGAGACGTCTCAACGCTCAGAAATGCTCAGGAGACAAGTTGAGGTTTACAGGAGAAAAAAGCCTGAGAAGATTCACAGCGAGAACAAAGCAGTGCCCAAGGCGAGTGGTAACATTGTCACCAAACAGACCAAAGTGCTGGGCGGAAGTGACGCAAGAGTGCACGCGGAGACGAAGTCAGTGGGACAAAATAACATTCTGGAAAAGCAAAACGCTCCGAGTGGCAAAGTCTCTCCAGATACAGGGGCAAACCTGAAGAAAGCAGTGCTCCCAATAACCAATGCGCCACCTGCTGGCCAGGAAGGGAAGCACGCAAAGGTGCAAGCAAATAGCACCAAGGTCCCACCAGAGCTCATGGACATACCTCATGGTGTTGTTTTGTCTAACATTTCCATCAGGTCGGTGAAAAAGCTCCATCTGGGTGCATTCAACAACACTCTTGCATCACCATCACCCAAACAGGAACTCTCTGTCCAGAAGGTTGAGATGCTTGATAAGAGAAAACCTCCTGGGAAAGATAACGAGACGGACTCGCTGCCTGGTAAACCCTCAGTGCAAGTCCCAGCAAAGCCTTCGCATGCTCTGCGGAATGCTTCAGAGAGCCAACCTGGGGAGCTCCTGGGCTCCAGAAGGCAAGATGGACTGCATCAGGTGATGAACCTGGATGTGACCCTTAAACCGAGGGACGCGCGCGCCCTGGGGCAGTTCGGCTGGGCGGCGGAGGTGCCTGCGGACGATCTGGAGGAGAGCAAGCGCAGGTGGAGCGAGGGCTATTTCAACGTCTTTCTCAGCGAGCAGATTCCAGTGGACAGGGCCATTCCGGACACACGACCCCCAGAGTGAGTAGGTTTCCTCCGCGTGTTTTTGTATCCAGTGGTGGATATTTTTTTAGTAACAGTTTCAACTTTATTTGGGTAGTATTTTGAACAGTAGACATTGTCTCAAAGGAGCTTTAGAGAAACATAGATCCTTGTTGAGGGACACAAGCCAGAGGTGCCAGTGCTGAGGAAAACCTCCGTGACGTGAAATTAGGAAGAAACGGTGAGCGGAACCGGACGCAAAAAAGAACTCGTCTTGTGCTGTGTGACACTGGATAGGCTGGATAGCAGTAGTATTAAATCATTACAGAAGCCTGTACCATCCTATATGTGTTAAATCATCGTGTTATTTGTCTTGATTCATTCATTCATTCATTCACTTTCTATAACGCGTGTCCGTTGTGGGCCACGGGTTGGGTAGAGCCAATCCCAGCAGACCCTGAGTGAGAGGTGAGGTACACCTTGGACAGGTCACCAGTATATCACTGGGCTAACACAGAGACCCAGACACCCATTTACACTCATATTCATACCTATGGGTAATTTAGAGTAGCCAGCTAACTTAATCTACATGTCTTTGGACTGTGGGAGGAAACCAGAGGACCTGGAGGAAGCCCACACAGACACAGGGAAAATGTGCAAACTCCTCACAAAAAAGCTGCAGTCAGCCAGGAGGTTTGAACCCAGAACCTGGTTGCTGTGAGGCAACAGTGCTAACCACCGGACCATAGTACTGCTATGTATTTTTTTTTCTTTTAGCTTACCCATGTACTTTTCCCCTTAGATGCGCTCAGAAGCTTGTTCACGATGACCTGCCTACGACGAGCGTGATCTTCTGCTTTGTGGACGAGGTTTGGTCCACTCTGTTGCGCTCGGTCCACAGCGTGCTGAACAGATCTCCACCTCACCTGCTCAAAGAGATTCTCCTGGTGGACGACTGCAGCACAAAAGGTGTGCAGGTGATGGGTGTGGCGGTTTGTTTGCTGTGTGCTTTTCTATTTCAGCTTGTTCTATCCTAATTTCTTTGCAGCGCGTTACAAATGACGCTAATGGGAAGTCTAACTGTGGTCAACATTAGTGTTAGCAGCTAGGAGTGTCATTGTTTGACAGCACACCATGATAAAGAAGTCAAAATAGTTTGATCGCTGATGACATTATGAAAAAATGTCGCCATGTTTCTTTTTCCAGGTGTGTTAATTGCTTTGTATTGTGCAACAAGATTAGCAGGTTAGATAAATTAACAAAGATACTAGATGAAAATGAGACCTAAGCGACTGAAATTATTTGGGGGAATTAAATTGAATAGTCACTGCAGAAGGTTTTGGGGTTTTTTTTATAAAAGTGGAGCTGATCTTCTTACTGGAAAAGTTAGTACTGGACACCTGGTAAGTGTTGTTGCATCACATAATGAGACTTTCTAGTGTTAATTGTAAATGCATGCCCATTCACACAATTTTTATTTATTTTATTTTTTTGCCTGATGACCTGAAATATTTTAGGTCAGGTGATTATCATACCAAATCCCATCCTTCCTATACTAGTACCAAATCATTCTTTTGCTCTTTTAAATGACCGCATGCATCTTTTTTGGTAATTACTTTAACCTGACGCACAAGTGATTCATGGAAACTGTGGTTAGGAATAATGTAAATGAGAATCAGTGAATTAATTTATTCAAGTTCAGTAAAGCACTTTATCCAGGTCAGAGTTGTGATGAATCCAGAGCCGATCCCAGGAAGGTCGAAATACTCTCCAAGTGGGACACAATTTCATCACAATGCACCATGCACACACGTTCACATTCACACCTTGGGACAGTTTAGAGTAATCAAACGACTTACAGGTATGTTTCTGGGAGGCGGGAGGAAACCAGACAAAACCCATACAGATACAGGGAGAAGATGTGAAACTCAATACAGACAGTAACCAGAGTTCTGGACCAAACCAGGGACCCTGAACACCATTATGTGGTTTTACTTGAAACGGAAATAAGTTCATGTTTCTGTCTCTTTGTGATGTAGACTACCTGAAGGACAAGCTGGATGCCTACATGTCTCAGTTCCCTAAAGTCCGGATCATCCGCCTCAAAGAGAGGCACGGGCTGATCAGGGCGAGGTTAGCTGGGGCTGCTGAGGCAAAGGGTAAACACACACACACACACACACACACACACACACAAACAAGAAAATGAATATACATGAATATCCATAACAGTGCACACATAAAGTGTGTATAAGTAAAAGTGTGTGTGGATATGTTTACAATGTAAATATTATACAGCACTGTATGTGGCAGTGCTTTTAGGACATCTTTGTTATTTACTGACTAACAATGAAAAACTGTTGTTGTACCAGTTGCTGTTTTTCATGTTTTTTCTTTTCCGAATTTAATTTCATGAAATAATTTCAACCTGCAAATGCCTAAACCTACAGTGGCCTTTGGTGACCATTCATTAGCAAAACATCAGCAAAATTGTACATCATGATACATCTAGTGTATAATGCAAATATACACTATTATATAATTATATAATATACTGTGATGTAGCCTTTTATTTGCACACACACACACTGTTTACAGAGACTCCATTACTTTCCCTTGCACATGCAGAAATACATTGCTTAGTGCTATAATTCTGATTTCTCGATGACCTCTACTTCTCCTGTATGTAATATGTGTTGGGTTTTTTTATTTTTATTTTATTTATTTTTTTATTTATTTTTTAATTGTTTTTCTCAGGTGATGTCCTGACCTTCCTGGACTCCCACATCGAGTGTAACATGGGCTGGTTGGAGCCGTTACTGGAGAGAGTGCATCTAGACCGCAGGAAAGTCGCCTGTCCTGTTATCGAGGTCATCAATGACAAGGATATGAGGTAACATGGCTCGATTTGCAACCACACAGCACTGAGAGCTGAAGCATATACAAGCCTGACCGTGCCACTGGTAGTAAATAAAGAAGGCAGCAACGGTTCACAAAGTGGCATTTCAGGTTTAGCGAGGAGAAGTGGTGCTTGAAAGTTTGTGAACCTCAAACGTCATAAGAGTTTCAGACAATTCCTAAAAGTAGCTGAAGAGAACCCATAGTTAAATAAAAGAGACTCAATTATTATATTGGAAATATTGTAGCTCTTTCTTCCACACAGATCAGCTTTGACTCTGGGATATTGCTGGGTTTCCTCTCAGGAACTGCTCACTTCAGGTCCTTCCAGAGCATTTTTATTAAACAGGATCAGGACTTTCACGTGGCCATTCCAGAGCATTAACTTTATTCTTCTTTTACTATTCTTAGGGTCAGTGTCTTGCTGCATGACCCACTTTCCCTTGAGGTTCAGTTCACAGACAGATGTTCTGACATTTTCCTGTAGAATTTGCTGGTGTAATTCAGTATTTATTGTTCTGTAAATGATGGGAAACCATCCTGGCCCAGATGTGGCAAAACAAGCCCAACCCATGATAATACCACCTCCATGTTTGAGCTACTGGGATAAGCTTCTCATGCTGGAATGCAGTGCTTTCTTTTCTCCAAACATAGTGCTTCTCATTTAAACCAAAAATTTCTATTTTGGTCTCATCCATCCATAACATTTTTTTCAAAATAGCCTTTTGACTTCTGTCTATGTGCTATTTAGTAAACTGTAACCAGGCAGCAATGTTATTTTTTGAGAACAGGAGCTTTCTCCTTGCACACCGTTTCTCCATATACATCATTGTTCTTCACTGGTCTCCTGATGATGGACTCATAAACATTTAAAATTGGAAAATGAGGGACGTATTTAGTTGCTTTAATGTGACCCTGGGTTCCTTTGAGACCTCCTAGACTATTACAGGCCTTGCTCTCGTTCCAGATCTTTGTTGGTCAACCACTCCTTGAAATGGGTAACAATGGTCTTGAATTTCCTCCATTTGGAATACAATCTGGCTCTATTTATAGATTGTTTTGCAACCTTTTCCAGCCTGATAAGCATCTACAACTTTTTTTCTGAGGTCCTGAGAAATCCCCTTTGTTCATGCCATGATACATTTCCATGAACATGTGTTATGAAGATCCGACTGAGAGATCCCTGTTCTTTAAAGAAAACGGAGTGACCACTCAACATCTGATTGTCATCCCATTGAGTGGAAACTCCTGACTTCCACCTGAATTACTGCTAATCCTAGAGGTTTGCATACTTTTACCACTCACAGATGTCTAATATTGGATGATTTTCCTCAATAAATAAAACAACAAGTATAATATTTTTTTGCCCCTCTCTTTCTCTACTTTTAAGGATGTTTATAAATCTGTTGATGTTTTAGGTCATATTTATGCAGAAATATTGAAAGGTCTAAAGGGTTCGCAAACTTTCAAACTCCACTGCAGCCATCATTAGACGAGTATGTAGTTAATGTGAGTTAACTATATTTATTAGGAATGATACTGGACAAAAATGGTCAAAAAGAGAACTTGTTTTGATGGAAAGAGAAAAAAACGGCAGAAAACTTTCTGACAAAACACATGCTCTAAAGGAAGATCTAACAGTGTAGAAATAATTTTAATGGCAATGATTATTAGAAAAGTGATTAAATATGCAGTTTGCTCTCCTCCACCAGCTTCATTCAGACAGTGCAGAAGTGCATCATCCCCCCCTCCCCCATACCTTTCTGAAGGGTCTACATTTTATTGTGCTTCAGAGATCTTTTGCTGGTATAACAATGGATGAGGGCAAAGGATCTCCTCTGGAGACTTAATAGTGGAGTTCGGTTTTCCTCCATGGAGCAGCAGACTCAAAACTCCAGTGTGATCCAGTGTTTGACCCATGAACGCAGTCAGAAAGCTTTGCTCAGCTTTTGCCCAACCTGGAGAAATTTGAGCATGCTAGAGGCAAACATAAAATAGAAAAATAACAGAGTTTTGGCTATGTACAAGCTATGAAGCTCAGCCTTCAGCACTCATGAAGCCACTAATGCCCTTGAGCTTCAACCAAGATGATTGAATGTAAGATCTTGAATTGGAATGAAAAATAAGTAGATTGGTGACAGAAGAGGTCATATTTGAACCTATGCAAAGACATAACAAAATAGTATCTGAAGGTTTTTTGGGGAAAGATTAGACTGAACACTTTGAGAACTGCTTGTGTTTATAGTTATGTGATGGTGGACAATTTCCAAAGAGGCATCTTCAAATGGCCTTTAGTGTTTGGTTGGAGCACACTCTCAAATGACTTCATCAAGAAGAACAACATCAAAGTCTCAGATCCCATCAGGTAATATTTATTGTATTTCCGGCTTACATTTAAGAAAGAATTGCTTTGGATCGACCAATACAATGAATTTATTGCAGTTTATTTTACACAGATGCACACAAGCCTGGCTGATGAGACGGAATGGCATCTAACATAAACATCTACTGTAAATGATGGATTTTTCTGTCACATTATTTGTCAGGTGTCCAGTGATGGCAGGAGGGCTGTTCTCTATAGATCGGAAGTATTTTTACGAGCTGGGAACATATGATCCAGGCCTGGATGTGTGGGGAGGGGAGAATATGGAGATCTCTTTCAAGGTAGTGCAGCAGTCATCTTAAGTACATTGTTAACCCTCTCAAGGCAGGCGTTGCTGATTTGCAACAGTTAAAACTGTTCACTAAAACTGTTACTAAAACTTAATTTGAGCCTGAAAGGGTTAATACATGATTTTATATTTTCTGTCACACCGGATTAAAATGAAAAGAGACATAACTCAATTGAGACATTTATATTAATGGTTTATCAGCATATCAATTTATATTTATATATGAACTGGTGTATATCATGATATATCCAGTGACATGGTGATGTTTATTTAACATCTATAGTAGGTCGCGAACGTGTCGGATGGCGAACAAATCGACATACAATCTAAATTCTCAAACAGTTTTTGTATTGACTGATGAACAAATCCTTGACTGACGTACAGGCAGCCAACACACACTTCACGGCACAGACATTCAATTCTGGTCAAGCACTCCTGGTGTGAACGTCTTTCAGCGCTTTTTTCCGTTGTGTTTCTCTGCATTTTTGCACTCTAAGCCTTCATTATGGGTCCCAAGAAAGTGAAAAGTGGACATGGTAGTGAGAGTAAGAAGCCTAAGTGTATAACTGTTGAAATAAATAAAGAAATAATCAGAAAACAGGAGAACTGCCACCATATCCCTCCGCCACCGTCCACCTCTTCCAGCAACTACGTATCCACCGCAAAGGGAACTTGCGTTGAAATCATCTGTTTATTTCATTTAGTTTTATTTTTCTATAATTAAGTTTATATTAATTTTATTCTATGTTTTATTGCCACACATAAACCCATAATACACTATAAAAACATGTTTTTGAGGGCTGAAACATTAACTGTATTTACATTCATTTCAATGGGAAAAAATTAATTCGGGTCGTGAACAAATTGGTTCACGAACAGAGTCTCAGAACGAATTGAGTTTATGAGTCAAGGGTCCACTGTAAAGTAAGAACCTTGTCTCATGAAAATTTCTGTAAGGAGACATTTATTTAGCACATCTCCAGCATTGGCGATCTGTCACATTAAAGCTGAGAGAAAGCTGTTTGTAACAGTTGGGAAGGACAGAGTGCTTTGTGGTTTCTTGGTAACATGACAAGCTGCAACATTTTTGTCCTGTTAACTTTAACCCTTTATAGGGCACTTATTGAAATACGTGGATATATTTAAAATTTCAACTCTCAAGTGTTATTGGAGGATATAAAAAGATTTTATATTATAAGAAATTTTTTTAAGTTGAATATCAGGGTTAGTGGAGTTCACCATATGCAGCCAGTGTAGAGTAATTTTTTTCCAACAATGTATGTGTATATGCACATGTATACACATCTCAAAAGTAAACAGTCACCATCATTTTTGAAAAATGCATTTCTAGTAACTTCTTTCAAGCTGCTCTTTCATAGTAGCCAAGTTGATGGAGATCCCTCATGGAAGTACCCCGACTCACTTTCCTCTGCAACATCAGCGGCCTTACAAGGGGGATTTATTACAACAATCTGCTCGACAGTCTGAAGACACCTGTCAGAGGGCCCAGGTTGACCTGAGTGGGATGCTGTTGATTCCTTTCCTTTCCTTTCAAATTGTACAATCTCTCTGTTGACTGTAACAAGAGGAATCCCAAGGTTTTGTGCAATCATACGCTGGCTAAGTCCACCCTCAGACTGACCC
>JAQLOM010000034.1:21133747-21149033 GCA_030068315.1 Chrysichthys thysi
TAAATTGGCCCTAGGTGTGAATGTGAGTGTGAATGGTTGTCTGTCTCTGTGTGTTGCCCTGCGGTGGATTGGTGACCAGCCCAGGGCGTATCCCGCCTCTCACCTGATGTCAGCTGGGATTGGTGCCAGCTTCCCCCCACGACCCTGAACAGGATTAGGCAGAAGAAGACGAATAAAGACGAATTAATACAAACTGTAATGAATTTGCCCGTGTGGAGGACGCACGCAGTGCACCTGTTCTGAGCACTCCCAATAGCGGTGCATGTCAGAGAACTTGCGCCGCTAAAGACTACTTCCTGGTTTTCCTCCGCAACGCCATGGTGCATCACATGGGTGGCGACAGGTGTACCGGATTGGGACTGATTGAGAGAGCTATAAAAAACACTCACGCATGCACGTGAGCATTAGTGGCCATTTTCCGCACTCTTGCCAAGCTTTACTATTCCCGTGTTTGCTTTCTCTTCTCGTTCTGACTAAGTTTCTGTTTCTTGTAATTCAACCTCACCACACCTGAGAAAAACAACATAACCTGCACTTTAAAAAGAATCGTGGCTGGTATGAGGGAGAGGGGAGAGGACTTTCACTTTTGACTTTCACTGCAACTCACAGAATCACTGCAGTCTGTTGGCTCACCGGGATCTTTTTCTTTTCATGCAAATTGAACAAGGAAACTATCCAACTGTTGCGGCTTTTGCCTTCTTTTGAGGATTTTGTGGAAATGTGACATTGCATTGTCGTTAAACAGATTCATTGCTCGCACTGCTACAGCCTTATTCGGGTGGTGCTTTTCTGCAAAGTTTTTTACTCTTTCCCACATTGTACACATCTCCCTGATCTCATTTGAAGTGAGGAATTTCTCAGTCTTTTTCTATGCTAGCACGGATGTTGACTATACGAGTGAGTCACAATCCCACAGTGAGTGAGTGAGAGAGAAGTTGTGGTCACGTGAGGCTCGGTAGACGGAGTGTATGTATCCTACTTGTATTGCAAGACCTCGCTCATACACCAAGTCAAAATGTATTAATTAAAATTCTTGCTTCTCTTGCAAAACACTCGCAATCCAAGGTTCCATTGTATTAATGTTTATAGCAACTTGCCATGCCACAAACACCAGAAGCAAGATGTGATTTAGATAAGATTTGGTGCAAGAATTGTGTGATTTTCAAAGAGGGCATATTGTGGGTCAGTCTGAGGGTGGACTTGATCAGCGTATTATTACAAAAAACCTTGGGATTCCTCTTGCCACAGTCAACAGAGTGATTGTACAAATCAAAAACAAAGGAAAGGACTTACTCAGATCAACCTGACAGGTGCCTTTGGTCCGTCAAGAGGATTGTTGAAAGAAATCCCCACTGTAAGGCCGGTGATGGTGCGGTATCTCCATCAACTTGGCTACTATGGCATATATCCTTCTGAGACCCAAACTCTAATACTGTGAGCCTTGTCCTTTCTCAGGACTGTTTCTGTTTTTTAGTACCTGATAACTACTGATCTTGATCATTGTCTCCAAACAAGAAGTTTGGCGTAAGAGCAATACTCCATGGTCCTCATATGAGGATTACATAGTGTTGTAGGGGTAAATGTGATGTCCTCATATGAGGAGAGTGGGGTCTCAGGAGGAGATATATTGTATTATATTATGCAAAAGTCTTAGGCACTTAGGCAAAGAGATGCAGTGAAGATCATTTCAAAAATAGTGAAATTAAACCTTTGTGCTTAAAAGAAATATGCTAAAATAGTTTTGTTAAATTTTACTCCCAGGTACAATTTGTGCAGATTGATAAGGAAATTAGCTGCTTCTTTTATGCTGGAAGGAGACGGCACAGTATTTTTGTCTTTCATGATGGTCACCATGTGAGATTATTGCCTAAATTTTTGCCTTGTCTTGGTTGGGAGATGGGAGATGGTTGAAATACTACAAGTTTGACCCCAAACAATCATTGTTCATGTCCTTGCACATCATCGTGGTGGAGGGTAGGAAATTGTCAATCATGGCTACAAAAGGAAGTCAAAGGAACACATCATAGGAGCTCTCAAACTAGGGGAGAAAATACGAAAGAAATTCTGCTATGCTTGGCTTTTCATTGAGGTGTCATGGCACGCCCTAGGTTCCACGTCACTGTTTTGCAATTATGTCACTCTACAATGCCCATTCGTTGTTCCTGACATTCATATTCAGGCCCGATGCTAGAAATCTTTCCACCATAACAAAAATCTGATCAGGCAGTACAGTGGCTAAGTGGCTAGCACTGTTGCCACACAGTAAGAAGGTCCTGGGTTCGACATGGGTGCCTTTCTGTGTGGAGTTTGCATGTTCTCCCTGTGTCCGCGTGGGTTTCCTCCAGGTGCTCCGGTTTCCTCCCACAGTCCAAAGACATGCACATTAGGTAGATTGTCCACAGGTGTGAGTGTGCCAACGACAGATGGGGCAACACACCATTTGGGGTATTCCATGGTCACATCAGACGATACAATGCTGAGGTGGCTTGTGAAGACAGCGGACGCCGCACGGGACAGGACAAACGCAAGGATGAAGAAGAAGATAAAAATCTGGTCAAAATGGAGCTGGATTTGTAGTCTACTGAGCATCTTACAGAATCCACCACATCATTGTCTCATTTGATTTTTTTACAGCAAAACCCAGAAGCCTTCATTATGTTGGTTTTTTTGTCTGAAAAGAGCTATGTGTACAGAAAATAATACACTTTTTAATGAGGGATTTGTTTTTCTCTGACTACATTTATTTCAGTTAAAAGTTCGATTTTTCTTATTTTCTTCAATGTGAGATGAAGCTATTTCAGCAAAAGGTGGATTTTTTTCTAACCCCTTTTGCTAATCTTTATAATAATTGCAATGGCCTCTGTACTTTTTATAGCACAATAAAGACCTACCGTGCTTGCTCCACATGAAGCACTTTATTTGCTGAAATGGTGCGTATATTTTAGTCACCATGGGTCGCACAAATGCTTGCATGTCCGAGCACAATCCTAGTGCCACAATGTACCCAGGAACAAATCTATTTTCAAGTAAATAGAATATCTTCTGGTAACCTCTGAAAATAGGTTTCATTTGCAAAAAAATGATCCTGATACTGAAAATGACAAAAATCTGACTTTTAACAAAAAATGTTCAGCTCTATGATTAAGTTAGCATTTCGTTTTCAGGTAAGCAGAGGATCCTGCTGAGCGCGTGCACAACTGTTTCTGATTGGAGCCACTGACCATGTAACAACTGACTTCTTGTAATGAGTTGTTCACCCCTTCATTGCATTGCACTTTATGCACTCTTTAAATTATTATTAAAAGGTTTAGTCCAAATAAAATGCATGTGCATACATGAGAAGTAGTGTTTGACCAACATAGACTAGTCAAACAAGAACTAGTAGAGAAACACCAACTAGGTGCAGGATTCATTACAGATCGGCTATAAACGCAGTTGGTGTTAAGGAAACCAAGAACTATTGTCGTAATCATCAAGACTTTCCCATGCTAATTCCAAGACTTCACAATATGCTCATAATGAACATCCTGTCAAGACATTTAGTACTGTTTGACAGTATAGTATACAGTATGATCTATAGTCTCACTATTTTGAATCTGGCTCCTCTCAGTTTCCTCATGCCATCTCAGGGAGTTTCTCTTCGCCGCTGTCGCCTCAGTCTTGCTCATTTGTGACGCAAACTGCCGTTTGTTCAAATCCGTTGTTAAAAGGGTTATACAAATAAACCTAAACTCAATTTAATATGGAAATTCTGAACAACTTTAAGTCCACTATTACTCATTTTCGAGTAAAATAAGTTGGGTAAGCCACACTGGTAATTCCTCAAAAAAAGGATCGTTAGCCACACATCAGAATGAAATACAGTACTGTGCTGAGACACAAATGAAGTTTCATCAAGTGTTCACAGAGTCTAATGAACGGATATAGACAGCAGATGTCAGATTTAAACGAATATAATCATAGTTTGAAATGCCTGCACTGCTTACTGGTTCACTGGGCAGCCATGTGCACAGTGCTCCAACTTTGGCACAGTACGTGTGATATGTATTTGGACGAGAATCAGGCCAAGGGTAGAGCGAGTGTGTCAAAGGCCAGCGGCCAAACAACTCTAGGACAGAGTATGACTGCATCCATTTCTGCTTCTGCTTTCTAATGGACTCTGCTGAATTTGGTCCAGAGTATACAGCAAAACAAAAAAACATCCTGAAATTAAAAAAAAAATTAAAATAAAAAAACCCACAAAACGTGGCTCTTGTACTACATTTATTTAAAGTGCTGATTTCTTTTAAATGCACAATAAGTCAGACTAATGAAATAAACCCACTCCAAATTCACTCAAGCCAAATCCACAGTGCATTTGCAGCAAAATTAAAAGCACTTCTGCTGATTACAAATGAGAATCAGAGGGAAAAGACTTGGTAACTCAAAATATTTCCTGATCAGAATTCAAGAATTCTAGCTGATTCTTTTAATTGGTGAAAGCGTTTCTCTTCATCCACGCTAGAGAATATAGATATGAATCACTGTTTTCCAATATACAATCCCCTCCCAAAGCTAATTCTTTTGTTTTTGCTGTATACTGAAGACATTTGGGTTTGAGATCAAAAGATAAATATGACACTATGGGTCAGAACGTTGGCTTTCATTTCCTGATATTTTACATCTCAGCGTGTTTAATAAAAAGCCTTCTGTGGTAGATCAATGTTTGGGGGAAAAATATATCAGAACCATTGCAAAGCATTGCACTGGGCAAAGCCAATACAATAGTTTGGAATGTTCTGGAAAAGTGTACTGAGAACAAGAAATGGAACGGATTAGCCAAGAAAAACAACAGCAGTGGAAAACAAATACTGTGAGTGCTATGAAGGAAAACCCAAAAACAACAGTCAGAGACATCACCACAGGGCAACCTCCACAGGGCAGGGTGGAGAGTATGAAGAAGATATCCGTTTGAAGAAGACTTCGAGAGCAGAAATGTAGAGGTCATACCACAAGATGCAAAAGATGTAAACCATTTATCAGCAGTAAGAATCAGAAGGCCAGACTGGAAATCGGAAGCAAATGCAGAGATGAGCCACAAAAGTTCTGGAACCAAGATTAACCTGTACCAAAGTGATGGAAAGACCAACATGTGGAGAAAAAAAAAGGATCTGCTCATGATCTGAGCTCATTAGTCAACCACGAGGGAGGTAGAGCCATGGCTTGGGTTTGTATGACTATTCCTGGAATGGGATTACTAATCTTTATTGATGATGTAAGTCATGATGGGAGTGGCAGAATGAATTAAGAAACACAGCACCTTTTTTGAGATGAGTAAACGTATAGGAAGAGGTAGGTTTGTAGAAAATAACAGTATTTCTTTGCATATTGCATGCTTGCAGGAACTGCTTCAAGACAGCAATTTGCATTCATCAGCAAACTGTTGCATTCTGCTTTTAACCTGTGCAAAACCCACAGCTCTTTTCAGGTGTTGGTTGTTTGGGGTAGTTGATCCCCCTTTAGGCCCTTCTTCAGGAGGTGAATTGCTGTTGAATGTTGTTAATTGACTTGATTGACTTGGCCAGTCTAAAATCTTCTACCTTTTCCCCCCCTGATGAAGTCTTTAATTGTCTTGTTTCAGGTCATTGTTTTGCTGTATGGTGAAGTACTTCTCACAATTAGATCGGATGCGTTTCTCTGTAAATTGGCAGACCGAATGTTTCGGTAGACTTCTGAATTCATTCTGCTGCTATCATGAGGGGACTGTATGAACACAACCAGAGAATTTGCCTAAAAGTTACAATAGACCTTGAAATGCTTGACTAGGAAAGTGTTTCCAAAAACCTGTTAAACACCAAGGAGGAGGAAAGAAAGCCTAACGAACTGCTGCCAAAAATGTCCAAAACATTGGCAGGATATTTACTTAGTAGCAAAAATCCCTCCAACTCTATTCAGACATAAAAAGGTTTCAGTGTGAACAACAGAGAATGACACGGTGGTATGGATTAAGTACAGAAGCTGTCAGTCCTGCTGCAACCCTAAAATCTGTCTCTGGACAATAAAATGAACTTTGGTTTTTGATTTATTGATTTTAATATTTAATTATGTGCGTGTACATCTTTAAATTAACTTAAACCTCTATGCAATGGCTTTACCAGTTCCCATAAAACAATAAGTCACATTTAACAAATGTAATATCGATTAAATGATCTCTTGTCCACCCCCTTGGGTTTTTTTTGCCCGCTCAGTACACATTTCTCTGTTCACAGGATCATATTTTGTCTGACGATAAATTCATGCAAAGGAAATGCCACGCTCGGCATATTTGGCTGTGCTTTTTTTTTTACATGGAAAACCTTAGTTTTTCCAAAAACACCTCTTATTTCTAAAGTCAAACAGAGAGGAGGGTCTGGGTATCAGCTCTCTCATCTTATTGTGACGCATTTAAGTTTGCATTGTTGATGATGTCGACGCAGTCAATGCGGAGAGTGCATAATAACTGGTTTGGTTCATAAAGCATGAAAAAGTTATTTCAAGTCTTTTTTTCTATAATAAATTGCATAAAATGTCAAATTCTACAATAATGGCATTAGACGATAGAAAGATCAGAGCACTACACTTTGATCGTAAAGAAATCCAAATTGTATGAATGTGGAAGTTGAAATCACCTCCAACCCAGTAATGAGACTACATTTGTGTATTGAAATCTGATTGGTTCTATTTGTAACTATTATGCATTCAAGGCCAATTCTGAGATTTTTAGCTCTGTGCATCTTAAAAGAATTAAGCAATACGGCCAAAACAATCAAATAAACTGTTTTATGATTAAATCTGCTAATCATTACACCATAAAAAATAAGTTTAGGGTGAAATCTATACTGTTTTAATTACTACAGTAAAATGACATATTTAAATAGGAAATAAAATAACCCAACAAGTTGTGTGACCAGTGCACATATTCATATATAAACAGTTTACAGGCATTGCCTAATGTTTTTGAGTGTAGAATCTTTTTTTTTTATTTACTTTAGCATCTATACTCAATAAAGCTTATGAAACAAACAAAAGGAAAATAGCTAAATGCTCAATAATACAAAAAATAAAATCAGTGACACGTTGAACATCTCAGGCAAAACATTAACAGAGTGGCTATTGTACGGTTCAAAAACTTAAAGTTAAATAAATTACAGCTTGAGTGACATGAATGAAGGCAGAGATGCTCTTTTTTTATCATTATACTGTAAACGGCAGTGCAAAAGTAAACAACAACAACAACAAAAAAAAGACTGATGTAAAACTAAAAGTTGCTTGCGTTATCTCTGTGGTTGATAATGGATAAGGATATGATGCTAGTGGAATATAAAATACAGCCTTTTTTGGCAAGTTGTCATCTTTTTCTCTCCAAATTCTTCCATAACAGTGCAAGTAAGGAATGCCAGCGACTGCCAGTGCAATTAATCAAAAAGAAGCACGGACAATATTGCTAAACGAAAGATGTCGTTTCCAGACAGTTCTAAAAATCAAAGCTGCGTTAGAAGTAAACTGGAGCTCTAAAGCGACTTTCTCCTTTCCAGGTCTTGCTACAATAACAGTCTCTGTGAAAGCTAGGTCACCCATCTGCAGTCTTTTTAAATGCCCTCTGTGCCATCTTTGGATGCCAAAACGTGTCCCGCTGTACGTTTTAAAATAAATACATTGTGCCTCTAAGAGGGCACTGTGCCCGTGCGGTCCCTTATTTTTTTGTTTGTTTGTTTTTTTTCCTGGATCTCCAGACGAGTCGTCCGCTGGACATTATAAAGGCCTTTGAGGATCTTCCATATGAAAAGAGTTCAAATGTCCACTTTGATTTTGTCTAAAGAGTTGTCGATTTTTGTCAGAGTCTTTTTGATGCGCAAAGCTGTGAGCCTCGCCGACGGGTTCTGGTACCAACACTCTTTCATGAGTTTCGCGATGGATGTTAAAGTCTGAAAAACACAGAAAGTATAAGGAATCAAACAATGAAGTATATGAATCAAGAGTGCTTTATCTCATGACAGTGAACAGGTAAGGATGAAATGAGGTTTCTGCTTTGACTCGGGCCAATGTACCAATAAATCTCATATTTACCGGAGAGCAGTTCCTGGTTAAAGCTCTATTTTCTTAACCGTAAAGCTTTCATCCGGTAACTTCGCATCATTTATAAAGATTTAAGTCAACATCACATCATAATGTTCAAAAAGTTATGTTTTCAGGGGTTAAGACAGCTTTGTTCACAGAAAGCAACAAAAAAAAGAAGTGATCTAAATGTAACAGGGAAATTGATTGTGAATATTCAGCTTTAATGAATATGTTGAGGATATCATATGAACATTCATGTTTTATTACTTGATGAAAATAGATTTTGCACTTACAGTCTACCAATATAGCTTTCCTGAACTGCATTACAATTAGGAAATTAAAATTAGAAACAACAACACTTCTGGACCCAAAAGTGGGTCCTGAATCATTTTAATTCATTTTAAAATGCCTGCGTGTTATATATATATGGATATATATGGAGATATATATATATATATATACACATACATACACGCGCACACACCATATATATATGGATATATATGGAGATATATATATATATATATATATATATATATATATATATATGGTGTGTGTGTGTGTGTGTGTGTGTGTATGTATATAAAATGTATTCACACTCACAGAATCTGAGAACCATCTGTTGGGGATGTTGGGCCTTTGCTGGTCTATACACACGACCTTTTTCATGTCCTCGAAGCTGGGGTCACTAGGCACTACATCATGGAAGGGAGGTTTGTAGTCTTCTACAATACCTGCAAAGTCAAAATAAATATATTTATTAGGTTAAAAAAGAAAAAGTAAAACAATTATCACATTTGTGATCCAGATTTCCAAATAAGCAGTGGGGGTAATTACCGCAGCTGATTTCTGCTAATTTGTCTAATGGGCGGCTTATGCAGGTGGATTATGTAACGGAAACGTGCCCTGGGTCAACCTTTACAGCTGATAGACACTATTAATAGCAGGCTAAAGCCATGTGCAAGAGAGAAATCGGCGTCCATTTCACATCCTGCGCTCAGACATTAGTGATGAATCGACTGTCACATGACTGATCTACCATATGTTTTCAGTCAGCACTTAATGGCAGTAGAGCAGCATGCTGATACAGTACATTCACAAACCCCTGGATTCCCATCCTCCGTCTCTGGGTCAGTCCCACAGACAGGTTTCTTCATAAATATACGTATTAACATTACGCTTTTCTGTTCATCAATTATCAGTGATATTATGTGCTTAAAGTCCTGCAAAACATGAATGCTCTAGCTTCATTTTCTAACATTAACTACTACTGCTCCTTGTGGCTGTTCCCCTCAGGGGTCACCACAGCGAATCATCTGTCTCCATCTAACTCTATTCTCTGCATCCTCTTTTCTCACCCTAACTAACTTCATGTCCTCTTTCATTACATCCATAAATCTCCTCTTTGGTCTTCCTCTTGGTCTCCTGCCTGGTGGTTCCAACCTCAGCATCCTTCTACTGATATATTCCCTATCCCTCCTCTGTACATGTCCAAACCATCTCAGTCTGGCCGCTCTAACTTTATCCCCAAAACATCTAAACATGCGCTGTACCTCTGATGTACTCATTTCTGATCCTATTCATTCTCGTCACTCCCAAAGAGAACCTCAGCATTTTCATCTCTGCCAACTCGAGCTCTTTCTCTTGACATTTCCTCAGCTCCACTGTCTCTAGGCCATCCAACATTACTGGTCTCACCACCGTCTTGTACACCTTTCCTTTCATTCTTGCTGATACTCTTGATTTTTTTAACATTAACATTAAAGAACAAATTAGGTTCAGTGATTCAGTTTTCGTCCCTAGAAATAATTTCCTCGTTCCTGCTTAAGCGTACTTTGCATTCCAAGCCTAGCGGGACATCTATAAATACAGCTTGATTAAAAAGTCCCCACTTAGAATTTTAAAACTGTTATTGTACTGTATATTTTACTCATATTGCACTAACCAGTCAAATCACACAGTTGGGATGTTACCTTTTTATTTCATTGCAAACATGTCCAAGTATGGCCTGGGGATCAAACGTGCATTTAGCCAAGATTTATTTGGGGAATACATTTGCATTTCCAAAGGAAATATAACTGCTTCTATGAGCCTGTAAAGGAGAACGCTGTAACCCATGAGGTTTTTTTTCTTTTGTAATAAACAACGTCCACCTGTTCTGGTCTGTGTCCACAAGAGAACTATAATTCACTAATGACTAGCGTGCAAAAATGTACCAAGAAAAAATAATCCACCAGCAGCATTCCAGACTGCTATTATTTTAGAGAAACGTCTATCTGCAGACTCTCAAGGTTTTCTGAGACAGTGTAGTTTTATAACCATGGCATAATAAACATTTATGTTATCTAGTAAATAAACTGACTGAAAATTCTGCTCGTGCTAACTAGCTGACTAGTGCTAACAGTGAAGATGATGTCAGACATATTTGATTATGAAATAAATCCTGTTCGGGCTTGCCCACATCGACTAGTTAGCTAGCATTAATCATGAGGATAATGAAACTTTATAATCACGAATTAAAAATTCCATCAGAAGTCCATTGAGGTTAGCTTATTTAACTACCTAGCTAGTGTTTTTATCACCAAAGATAGTGAAAAGCTCTTATTATGAGTTACATAATCCTGTCAGAAATCCTGTCAGGCTGTGTCGTGTGTCCTCCCTGACTAGCATTAACACCAAGGATTAGGAAACTTTATGATTAAAGATTATAGAAATCCTGTCAGAAATCCAGACAGTTTAATTAGCTAGCTAGTACCAACAGTGTAGATTGTGGATAAGTACAACTATTCAAAGATCCTATCAAAAATACAGTCAGTTTAGCTTGTTTATTAGCTAGCCAGTTTCAACATTTATGATTCTAAAGGTTTAAAAGTACTATTAGAAATTGTACCAAGTTAGCTTATATTAGCTAGCTGGCTAGTATTACCACTGAAGTCTAGGACAATTAATGACCAGTTAAAAATCCTCAGGGGTTCAGACGTTGGACTACTGATCGGAAGGTCGTGAGTGCAAATCCCAGAACCACCGAGTGAGCAAGCTGCCGTGGCTGGGTCCTTGAGCAAGGCCCTTAAAAGGCCCTCAACTCAGTTGTATAAATGACATAAATGTAAGTCACTCTGGATAAGGGCATCTGCCAAATGACGCAAATGTAAACGTAAATGAGATACAGAAATCCGCTATGGTTAGCTTGTGTTAACTTGCTGGCTAGTGTTAACACTGAAGACTATGATAATTCATGATTAGAAGTTAAAAATCCAGTAAGAAATCAGGTTGCAATGACTAATTATGTGTCTATAATATGCTCACTTTCTCCTTTATTTAAAGGGCTAAAATGACAAAGCAAAAAAAAAAAAGATTTGAGCAGACAGACTGGAGGCATCATTGGAGACATACAAACAAACAAACAAACAAACAAATAAATAAGCAGCTAACTGACCATTGCTGACTGTGCGTCTAGCGATCTCCCACAGCACGAGGCCAAAAGCCCAGATGTCCACTCGTTTGTATGACTCGAAGCAGTCCACCTGAATGGAGTCATCCAGCACCTCAGGAGCCATGTACCGTTTGGTGCCCACTTTAGGGTTATTCCCAACGTCCAGTTCGTTTGTGTCCTGGTAATGCATCACTGCCAGACCTTAGGGGTTTAAAAAAGAAAAATAAATACTAGATTTTAAAGAATTTAAAAGACACTTTCAAAAAATGGCACCTTGATTGTTTATACCAGACAATTTTATAGTTATTCTATGCTCAAAATCTGTCAGAGCAGTCGAGGACGGAAAAAGAAATCTTTAAAATAATACACGTTTTTAAATGCTGCATTTTGTGTGTTTATAACAATATAATTACAAATGACAGAAATGGAATAAAAACTATGATGAGTTTTAAGTGATGCCCAAAACGACCCACTAACACACAGCCTGCACTCTTCAAAAACATCACTTAGTAAAAGTATAATCATACAGGATATTATCTAATTCTATTACCATGACAAACAACGGCAAAAATAAACATGTCCCGATGCGTAATGCGGCTTTTGGTTTTTTCACAAGCTTGAAGGTGTTTACGGAAAAGTTGTTTACCGAAAAAAACCTCACAGAACCCTTCCATCCCGTCTCTGACCTCAGCAAAAGCAAAGTTTCCCAGTATTCACAGCATGGTATGAACTTTAATGGATTTTTCATTAAGGCTTCCGAGTGAAGCTGGGGTGAATTTTCGGAACCTAATGGGCACTTGATGTTCTGGTAAGCCGGAACAGCCTCACAATATTATAGTAGGAATTTTCTGAATAAGTACAAATTGCTCTCGGTTTCTCCGTAAAGCCAGTGCATTGGTCACTATTATTAGCAGGTCAGCATGGCAAATGGTTGGAATGAATTGAAAAGGTAGGAGGGAAAAAAAAAATCACTTAACTAATAAAATGACAAACTGACCATGAAGTTATAGGTCTCATCGAAGCTGCCTATTAAAAGCGAATATCCCAACCTTGTGCTTTTTCTGTCGTTTTCCTGGAATAAGGTTACATTTCCTCTGATTAATGAAAATTTGATTTAGTGTTTCCTTTCTGATTGCTTGTTCCTTAAACTGTATTCTGTTTTATGCTTCTTTTTTTTTTTTTAACTTGATCTAGAAAAACAGAATACAAATAAAATCTATTAGGTTGTTATTATTATTATTATTATTATTATTATTATTATTATTATTAATTGTCCTGATTTATGTGGGACATGTAACAACAACCTGCTAGTATCATCATCAGTAGTACCGGTAGTAGTAGTATTTAAATGCAATCACTACTTAAAGAGTAAAAATGCACAAACCCATTCCTTTAAAAATTTCCTTTAAACACTCTGTGCTTTTTTTTCCCATTGCAAAAGTGTTAATTCACTTGAAATGAACTGCCTCGGGCGTGTCCTTACCAAGGTCAGCGATGCAACACTGGCCATTCTTATTCACCAAGATGTTCTTGCTTTTCAGATCTCGATGAGCGATGGCCGGCTTGCCCTGTGTACCGAAGATCTCAACGTGCAGGTGCGCCAGGCCGCTGGCGATGGACAGGGCCATCCTCAGGCAGGCCGGGGCATCCAGCGTGCTCAGCTGCAGATAATCATACAACGAGCCCATCTCATGGTAATGTGTGATCAGCCACAGCTGAGTGCTGGAGTTACGAGACGTCATGTCGGATGCAATAAAGCCTGTAAGAAGACAGAAAGAAATAAGGATTTGTATTAATAGATTAAAATTTAACGTATTTCGTGCTGTATTTAATCCTTATACAGACAGCTGAACACAACAGGTGGACATACCCAAAATGTTCTCATGCCTCAGCAGCACTGTGTTGTAAATCTCAGTCTCACGGAACCAGGACTTCTCGTCTCGGGAGGAGAAGATTTTCACAGCCACGTTCTCACCCTGCCACTGACCTCTCCACACCTCCCCATAACGCCCTTTCCCTGAAAGACCACACACACAAACACACATTTTAGGCTCCTAGCTGGAAGCACTGTGGCCAGAAGGGATGTGTTTCAATACGTGCACTTCCTCCACATGAAACTTTTTACAGGAACTCAGGAACTTTAGCCGCATTTCCAGTGGACAAACCACCAGGGGTCTGGCCCTTGTTCCTGGAGCATAGTTCAAAATGTTTAGCTCCTGAGAGTAGTAGTCTTTCTATTACTGGAGCATGTTTTATATAGACTGCAGAGCGCGCTGCTAAACAAGACTCTGTTTTGGCTTTTATAAAGATAGCAACTCTATTTTGTATATGCTGGCTTGTGCAATAAAAGTAAAACGATACGGAAGTTCAGCATCCGCCATGTCTGTTCCAATGCTGAAAGATCACTAAAATGTTGGTTCTGCTCCTGACCTGTATTACTTGTGTTATTTTACATAATGGCCCTATAAAATCGTGTAGTTCTTGCACAGCAGTGTTTCTGGAGTCTTTGAAAGGTTTAGAAACACCGGTGGAAACTCATACACACACACACAAACGCCTACGCAAAAGGCAAGACTTCTGACAAGAAACTTGGCATTCTTTTCATCCTTAACTTAACCTCATATAACGCTCTGAAATTTTTGGACAAAAACTGCTGCTGTGCATTAAATACCATTAAAACGTGTAGGACTATTTTAAAAATGATTATTGAAACAATGCGCAACATCGTAAGCTCAGTTCTCGGTTCATTTAACAGCAGACAGTTTTTATCAGGAAACTGCTCAGGCCTTCTCCTCTTAATCCCACCACCATGTAAGTGGACTTAAAAAGCATTGCAGCCTCACAGCCGTCTGGAGGAAGGCTGAGAAAAACACTGTCTCTTTCAGATTAACAGCAAGACTTTGATATGAACTGCCTCTGGGGATCGAACAGACACGCTGGATTAACACATTCATCTAATCAGTGCCCACACACCCCACATCTGTCGTTCTCTTTCTGGGAGAAAAAAAAATGAAATGATTTAGTCTTCTCTATATTTTGGGGGATAAATAAAAAAAAAGCAGTGATAGAATTTCTAAAGAGTCTAAACAACAGATGTGTATGTCCTTGGTAAACACACAGATGCACAAAAGACATCTAAGGAGAAGAGGAGATGGATTAGATACACACCCACACACTCGTTCAGTGTTATCTGTCTGGCGACTGTTCTCTGTACCAGGAAAGGCAGTCCTGAACCGCTGCCTGATGTGCATGAGTGGTCCAGCAGATCCTGCAGACAGACAGACAGACAGAGAGAGAGAGCAAGAGAAAGAGAGACAGACAGACAGAGAGAGAGAGATTTCTATAAATTATAAATAATGCTCATGCTGAGTCAGGTAAATACAACCCTAATTCCAGAAAAGTTGGGACGTTCTTTAAATCTGAATACAATGAGAACTAAAAGACTTTTAAATCACATGAGCCAATATTTTATTCACAACAGAACACAGATAACATAAATGTTCAAAGTGAGAAATTTTACAATTTTATGCACTAAATGAGCTCATTTCAAATTTGATGCCTGCTACGGGTCCTAAAAAAGTTGGCATGGGGGGGGAAAGAATGGCTGAAACAGCAAGAAAGTTTAAAAAGATTCAGCTGGGAGAACATCTAACAACTAATTGCATTAATTGATATCAGGTGTGTAACACGTCTTAGAGAAGCGGAGTCTCTCAGAAGTAAAGATGGGCAGAGGCTCTCCAATCTGTGAAAGAGTGCGTAAAAAGATTGTGGAATACT
>JAQLOM010000034.1:21255526-21275766 GCA_030068315.1 Chrysichthys thysi
CAATATCAGTTTTTGAGATTTGTAAATCATTGCATTCCATTTTTATTTACAATTTGTACTTTGTCCCAACTTTTTGGAATCGGGGTTGTATATGGACGTACACGTCTGTGTGGGAAGGGAACAGTTTGGAATAAATTTGCCAAATATGTGAATGAATTCTGCCTCACTGTATTTTTGTAATACGCCAGACACAAAGTGGAGGTCCTCTTAACACCAGGAAGTTGATTATTTTCCAGTTGCTGCCCATCCTGCAGTGTATTATTGCTCTTATGGCACAGTAATTTGCCAAAGATTACAGTTTTTATATATTGGCGAATAACATGGCATGTTTTTGATCAGTTTATGAAGTAATGCAAAATGTTGCGGAAGATCCACAGAACAAGTCAGAAGCATCTTGAGGTTTTTTTTTTTCACCGATAAGTCAAACTGCAAAATCTCTCCATCCTGAAGACTTTCCCATGCTGCAAAACCTTAAGTTATAGCTTTACCTCAGACTTTTACAAAGTGCTGACGCTCGTTGCAAAAACGCTAAAGGTCGACAATTAAAAGGTCTCATGCAGTAGTGTACTACAGTGTACTACAGAAATGATGAGCGTGTTAGAAAGAGCACCTTAACTGAAACCTGTGAATTGTCTTGCAGCTGGGACGACTGTCAAAGCTGCTGTTATAGACAATGAATCCGTCTAATTAGAATCGAGACGTGCTGTGATACAAAGAAAACTAATCATTAACTACTATGAATTATTCAGCAATGACACTATTAAGGGTACAGTTTCTTGGTCTGACCCTCAACGGGACTTTTTTTTATGCTTTGCGTTCTGATCAGTTATGCTCGTTATTTATACATATTATTCAGTAATTGCTGTGAATTATTCAGTAAAGTTATTACGAAAGGTGTGTCCTTATAAGAATGAGGAACCTCTGAGGGTTGATTTACAATATTTGGACTCTCAAAGTGTCTGCACTATGAATATCTTTTATTTTAATCTAACAGTGTAACTAAGGCTATTTCTTTTACTGTAGCTAAGAGGGTCACGATACCACCAGTGTTTTACATGGGTGTCATTTTGTAATTTAATGTTTCAGCAACTCTGAAAACAAACATGCCTTGCAATTAGCCAGCGATTGATTTGAAAATTCGAAAATTGCCTGACGACGGCCTGGGACAGCAGGAGAGAATAGGCAGACACACAGAGCAAGTGGTGTTATGATTGAGAGCGTGTGTGGGAATGAATGTGTGTGTGAAGAGTGCTATAGTTTGCATATACGGAGGTGAGGAATATTTACATACCGGCAGCAATCACTGATATGGTCTATTCGGTGTGCACATACAACATATGAAGAGGTACTGGGGCTATGATGAGTGCGTCAGTGTTGGTTTATGTACCTGCTGAAGGACCTGCACCCATTCTGCATGCTGTTCGGTTGCTGAAGGCTGTGACATCAGTCTGTAGAGCAGGTCCTCTCTTAGCTGGCACACTGGCTCTACTGTGGCCAAGCGAAACGCTTCACGATCCTGCTCTAAACTCAGTTCTAGAAGGACACACACACATACACAAGCACAAGCTTAATGTCAGTAACTGTGTAGAAGCAGTAGATTCGAATTTTACATACAAATTTACAGTATTTCACCAGGAATGTGTTCACATTTCATCCGCAAACAAACAGTCACTGCTCTACATTAAAAAATGTAATCAGCTACAGTACACATATCTCTACGTATGGTGCAAATGCTTGAAATGCAAATGCACTTACATGATACACATCGCTTATCCAAGGCAACATTTGCACATTTTAGTAATTTAATCTACTCTGGCTCTGACATCAGCCTGCCAAAAACACTGCCTGATGCCATTACTGCGCTCCAGGACACTAATGGCAAAACATCTGCTTCCAAAGAGTAAAAATGTTTATCACTGTTTTGAACATCATTATGTTATAATGTTATATTCTCCATTTAGTGGATCATAATTCTTTATTACCAAAATGTAGCAGTTCAGTGAAGAGGTCTCCATCTTCAGCTTCTTCCAGTCTGCTTCTGGTCAGGAAGTTCCTCAGATCTGCCCCCACTCGTTCCCTAAAACAGGGGAAAACCACATGGCACATCGGACGATCTGAGACTCGCTTTCAGGGTAGTTGTACGTGTACACTTTTACCTGGTCGTTCTGCTAACGTTCCTGTCTAGAGCCTCGTCAGAATGTTTTTCAAGTTGAACCCTTTTGGTGTTTAAGAGCCAATAAATATCCAGTGATCTCTTAAAGAATTAGGGTGACCATATTTCGGTCTTTAAAAAAGATTACACTGGGGCAGGATGGCAGCACAGGACAGACGAACACCTGCCAAATGAATTTGCGACTGTAGACGCAAAAGCCGAATCATGGATATTTTCGGCGATTTAAACGTCCCCCCCGGAAGCAATTTTAGGTCTCGAAAAGAGGACATGTCTGCGAAAAAGAGGACATATGGTCACCCTAAAAGAACCCTTGAAGAACCAATTTTTGCTTGTTAAGAGTGTACTGATTGGAATCTTTTTGGAAGGCTGTGTTACTGGAACAATAAGACTCATATAAAGAACATTTGCACACAGTTCCTGTTACACCCACATGTTGTTACTCAGCCAAAACATGTTTAGTATCTAAAAGTTTGCTTCTTTAATTTTGAACCTATAAGGCTAATGTAGCTCATTATATGTGGGGCAGTGGCAGCCTAGCAGTCAGGGCATTGGCCCTTCAATCAGAAGGTTGTGGGTTCAAGGCCCAGGACCAACAAGGAACACTGAGGTACCCTGAGCAAGGTACTGTCCCCAAGCACTGCTCCCCGGGCGCTGTTCGGCTGCCCCCTGCTTCACCTGGTGAATGGGTTAAATGCAGAGAACTAATTTCACTGTGTCACGCTATGCTGTGCTGTGGTGTGTTTCACATGTGGCAGTCACTAGTATCACTATCATGTATCACTATAATGGTAACCTAGAGTTAATATAGCCTCTAGTTTAGCATTGCATATTCTCAGTGTCTGATTCAAACCACGTTGGGTTATTCTCATCCAGATGTGTTTGGTTTGACTGACTGCTATCTACAAAAGCAGACATAGGGATGGTGCAGATCTGAAAACAGAACCCCAGCAGCTTTCTTTTCATGATTTGTTGTCGACAGGCACGAATATCAGGCTCCGGTATGAGACCCAGCATTTGGACAGTACTGTTATGTAGATGGTGATATGGGGTCCAGGTTCAATTGTATAAAATTACTGTTAACAATACTGAAATATTCTGCTAATGAAATATTCGTGCTAATGTTAATGAATAGATACAGTATTATGCTGAACTGTGATGTAGCCATACGTTTCCCTTACTTATTATCTACATTAGCCTTGGAGCTTGAGTCCAAAACTAAAAAAGCACACTTCAAACATGAAGCACGTCTTGGCTGATCCACTACTACGATAATAAGGAGAAAGTTGGGTAAATGGCCCTTTTTTGGCCAAGGATTTGCTTCTGCGAGGAAAAGTCTGCAGACATGCAAATGCAGTGGCAATGAGAATTTTCACAGGTCAGATAAAAGGTGAGAGCAAACGTGCAACTATCAAACTTTCCACCAGTGTATACTGCCTGATGGTGCTAATGAATTGGACGGCAGGATCTGTGGGTGGCTTTTTTTGTGTCTGAGTGTGTATGTGTGTGTGTTGTTTGCTCGTTACTGAATCCCACATGCGTGCACCCCATTAACCTTGCCTGACTCACACACGCTCATTACCCCGAAGCTATGGCTGCCCTTCTCAAATCACACACCTTTATAAACCTGCAGGGGTCTTTCTTCTATCTCCCCATGTCTCTCTCTCTCACTCTCTCTCTCTCTCTCTCTCTCTCTCTCTCTCACTCTCTCTCTCTCTGTCTCTCTGTTTCTATCTGTCTCACTCCTACACACATCCATTTAAACACAATGTCACATGCCTGTGTGGGAAATATACCAAAAATACAGTGCACACAGAATCTCATAAACGCGGTGAACTTATAGAGCAGGGTTACGGCAGACAGAGGGATGCAAATGGCTCCAGCTGAAACGTTCGCTTTCAGGCTTCTTAAAATCTTATCTTCTTCCTTCTTTCCCGAATTTTTTGGTGCCTTTACTCTTTCTTTCTGTCTTTATCTCCTCTCTCTCTCTCTCTCTCTCTCTCTCTCTCTCTCTCTCTCTCCCCCTCACTAGTATGATTCTCTCTGTATCTGTCTCTGTCTCTTCTCATCTCATCCCAGCTTTTCCACTCCTCCGGCGAGAAAAATGCAATCAGGAGTTTCGCCTCATCTATCTTCACCCGTTTTGCCTGAGTGGCCAGGCAGCTGTAGAGCCGAAGGAGAATAAAGTATCTGACTGGCTCCCAAAGTATCTGAGAGCCTCGGGCCTTTTACAGGAAACTTTACCATGTCACCTTCCTCTTGTAGTTTAGAGCTGTGTGAGAACTACAACTCCTGCCATCCACCGGAGACAAACGTTACAACTCAGATGGCGAATGAGTTTTTCCATCCAGCCTATTTATCTCAGGTGAAATCACGGCGATGAACTCAACCACAGCTCAGTTGTATCTATGGATGAGAACTCAGAGCCTCACCATATAGAGTATATCTATGTATAATTTATGTTGGAATACAGTGGGATCTCGACTCACAAACTTCATTCGTTCCGAGACTCTGTTCGTGAACCGATTTGTACGCCACCCGAATCAATTTTTCTCATTAAAATTAATGTAGATTCAATGAATGTGTTTCAGCCCTCAAAACATGTTTTTAAAGTGTATTATGGGTTTATGTGTGGCAATAAAACATAGAGTAAAATTAGAATAACCTTAACTATAGAAAAATACAACTAAATTAAATAAAAAAATTAAAATTATTTTAAATGCACGTTACCTTTGTGGTCTATATTTAGTTGCTGGCGTAGGTGGACGGTGGCGGAGGGATATGATGGCGCTTCTCATGTTTTGCGATTATTTCTTTCTTTATGTCAACTGTTTAGGCTTCTTACTCTCACTACCATTTCCACTTTCTTGGGACCCATAATGAAGGCTTATGGAGCAAAAATGCAGAGAAACGCAACAAAAAAATGCGTTGAACACATTGACACCCCGAGTGCTTGACCGGAACTGAATGTTTGTGGGTCGGCTGCCTGTACATCAGTCGAGGGTTTGTTCGCCGGTGGGTACAAAATCTGTTTGGGAATTTAGTTCGTATGTCAATTTGTTCGCAAGCTATAGCTCCAGTGTACTCATTATTTCTTTTCAGTGACCAATTATGTCAACATTAAGCAGCAGGAAGGACATAGAATTGACAAATGTATGCCAAAGACACCAACACACACATACAGAAATACTCTGCAGCCACCAGAATTTTGTTTTACAGCAAATAATGGATATTAAATCTAACAAATTCCCACAAATAAAGCAGACAGTGTGTCTGTGATGTACAGAACAACTACAGTATTTCTATTGTACGATACATTGCAAAGATTGGAAAAGTAAAGGGAGTTTATGGAGTGGATAATGTCCGTACATCAGAAATGAGGGTGCAATATGGTGACCTACTTTGTTTCCCAAGCAAAGGCTGAGAAAAAGAAAATGTGTCTCGCTTTTATTCCCTCACAGTTTTTAGGGTTACTTTCAAGTTGTTGTGTGATGTTTGAGATGTACAGTAGTTGGATTGAAAATTTTGCCGGGTAAATGATAATACCTCTCTTTCTGTATCTCATACACTGATGCCATATCTCAGTCCAACCCCAATGTCTCAGAGTCCATTGCCACATCTAAGTTCATTACCAACATCGCAATCCAACACCAATATCCAAGTCCAATACCACAACTCAGGCCAACGCCATATCACAGTTCAATACCACAACTCAGGACAACAACCAATGTCTCAGTTCAATTCCACATCTCAGTCCAAAACCACATATGAGTCCTAAGACCTTATGAACTATTTTAGATCAAATCCATCTGAGCATTGTCTGAGCACATGCTTCAACAGAAGCGATAAGGCATGGGGGAAATTTCCAAATTTCTTTCTAAATTTAAATGAGAAAAAGAATTCCAGCGTTTCAATGAGATGTCGGACTTTTGGACCCCACTGTATATATTTTGTTCACCCTAAAACATTTCACCTTGTTTTTTGAAATGGAATAAAAAGCATTCTTGGTGCTGGACTGCTGAATTCAAACTTCCTGACACTATACATGCAGTGCAATAATGTGTTGGTCAAGGGAGGAGTGTTTGGTTAAGTATGTTACCCGGCTCGACTCAATTTGTCGTTCTCTGAGGTCCACACGTGTCTGTGCTGGCGGAGCAGACAGCTCTCTCTCCTCTCCTGGACCACACGCAGATTCTTCTGCATCTGACACAGAGCACACGGATATCAAATACATGCAGAACAGAGCATCGACTGAACACACTTGAATAGTTGTTTTTTTCTTCCTCCAGGCCTTGTTTTTTTCCTTTTTTCACTCTTATTCTTACTGTTTCTCTTACTCTCACGTTGTCACTTGTGAAGCCACACTGTAAAGCCCTTAAAGTTTCTAAAGCCCAGTTTTTCTCTTTCTTTCCCATGTTTTCCGTTTAACTTCTTTAACAGTGGGAGCTTGTCGGTACCGGGATTCGAAAAATTCCGATCAGTATTCCGGAGCCCTAACCACTGAGTCTTCAAGTCGGGGAATTGAATCCAGGTTTTCTGCGTGACAGGCAGACCACTATAATAGCAAGAACAGACTTTCTTTCTCAGTCTCTTGTTTTTCTTTCCTTTTCTTTTATTTTCTCTCATTTTTCCTACTTCACTTTATTGGTTTTACTCTGTCTGTTTATTTGTTTTACACTCTCTCTCTCTCTCTCTCTCTCTCTCTCCCTTCTTCTGAACCTTGGGGAATGTAGCTCTACTTTCTGCTTTAATGTGAATGTTAATGTACATTACAGTAATGTATCTTTGCATTAAAAGAATAAACACATAGGATACCAGGATACTTAGGCAGAGCACAGTCAAAATAGTGAGACGGGAAGAAGAGTGGATGGGAGAATACTGCCATAAACAAACAATTGACAAAGGATAAATGTATTCTTCTTCTCGTGGACATGAGCAGGGAGAGATGCTAATGGATGTAAGATGATGATTTGTAATTTTGCCCATTGAGAACTCAAAGCCAGGAGGTTTTAGCAGAGTGGAAGGAAGGCATGGAGAATGTACAGCTGAAATGACTAAGAGTGTTTTCATTTTGGTTTCATATTACCAGTGTTGTGGTAATATTTTGAGCCGCCAGGCCAATTTGTGTTACTGCTCAGGCACTTTTGGTTATTAATAGGCTGCCATGTCAATCGATTTTGCTGTGCTGGTTGTTTTGGTCATTTTATTGACTTGCCACGAAAGGTAATCACATCTAATGCTTGAAATGACTTGCACACAGCACACAGTGAGTAATAATGAATAACTGCTTATGGTCTAGGTTAGTCACTCCTGACGCTTTGTGCAGCATACGAGTGCACTCCGCTAGTAGCCTACTTTATTGAGCTTAATATGGGAAATTGAAACCTCCTCTTCAGAAACCTCTGAGTACCTTCAGTACGCTAGGCATGCTACAGCCCTTCACCACTTTATGCAAACGAATTGTCTTGCTTTTTACTGGATAACCAATTTGTCTTGCTTACCGTACATCTGTCTGTGTAAACGTGATTGCATACAAATATTTTTTTATAGATTAATAATATATTCAAGCTCGCACAGTGGTGCACTGGTTCACACACTCGCCTCACAGGAAGAAGGTTCTGGGTTCAAATGGGACCTTCCTGTGTGGAGTGTGCATCGTCTCCCTGAGTCTGTGTGGGTTTCCTCTGGTGTGCAGGTTTCCTCCCACAATCCAAAGACATGCAGAGTAAGTAGGTAAACCAGCTACTCTAATTTGCCCATAGGTGTGAATGTGAGTGTGAATGGTTGTTCATCTTTGTGTTAGGCGTGCGATAGATTGGTGACCTGACCAGGGTGTACCCTGCCTCTAACCCAAAGTCAGCTAGGATTGGCTCCAGTTTTCCCCACAACTCAGATGGATAAGCAGTATAGATGATGGATGGATGGATGGATGGATAATGCAGTACATTGCATAGGTGTTTACCCACTTGAACTTTCTATAGTATTACAACTGGAACTAAAATGAACTTATATATATTGTGAATCTTTGCATAGTTCACTTCTTACCTGAGCCCTGACCTTTCATGGAAGACCAGTTAGAGTTGATCCAGTTCTGCCTTTTAATGGTGCTTCACAAAACGATCCAGTTTCAGGATATTTTTATTTTTATTTTTCAATCAAACCCTGACTCATATTTTTATGGAACTTTTTATTTTCCCAGAATTGTGTTCGACAACTCCTTGGTCTTCTTTGTTTGAGTATGCTCTCTAACAAACTCTGGAGCCTTCCGGCAACTCAAAGATTTGTATTAAGATCGTATGACACTTGTGCGTTCAAATAAATGTGCGACTTTTGTGGCAACTTGTAATTTTGCACCAAGACTAATTTACGGGTTTCACAGCAATGGGGGTGAAGACTTCTATAGTTTGTGAACTCATTAGCAAAACTGCCTAGATTTTTTCTCTCACTTCAATATTATGGACTATTTTGTGTAGATTCTTGACATATAATCCTTGACATCTAATTCTGTTTCAGTTCCAGGTCAAACAATATATCTCCATGTACCGCTCTTCCTTTTGGTTTTTTTCCCTTCTCTTTTCTGTTATTTTCTCTCTTGCATACTTTACTTTCCCAGTGTCACATCTCATTCTCTCTTTCTACTCAAGGTCACTTTCACTTTTCCCTTTTTACTCATTTGGCTGAATGATCTCACACACACACACTCATCTCTATGAGTATCCTTGCATAATCTCCTTTCTGCTATGAAAGAACGAAATGAATAAAGTGCCTTGGCTGGGAATGTTTTTGTCGCATCGATTAGTTGTCTGGGGACGGCACGAAGGTGTAGTGGTTATTACTGTCTCCTCAAAGCAAGAAGGTCCTGGGGTCGATTCCCTTGGGACTACCTGGGCACCTTTCTCTGTGGAGTTTGCATGTTCTCTCCATGTCCGTGTGGGCTTCCTCCAGCTACTCCGGTTTCTTCCCACAGTTCATGCACAGAGGGAATTAGGTTAATTGGCTACTCTAAATTGCCCCTAGGTATAAATGTGAGTGTGAATGGTTGTCTGTCTCTGTGTGCTGGCCCTGTGCTGGATTGGTGACCTGCCCAGGATGTACCCCGCCTCTCACCCGAAGTCAGCTGGGTTGAATCCAGCTTCTCCCCTCGACCTTGAACAGGATTAGTGAGTGAAGATGAAGTAAAAGATGAGTGAGTGAATGACTAGTTATCTTATCTAAAACAACCCAGGTAAACAGATGTTACATTCCAGGTTGTAACAGTACAAAATGCAAAAACATCTTTTTGCCTTTGACTTATTAGACTTATTAAGAGATGAGTATTGAGCTTCCGAACACATATTCACGTGACCCATACTGAAGGAGCGTGACACTTGTGCATGTGAATTCCAGCACCCAGAGCAGCTTGCTGATTTCCAGAGAGCTACTACTGAGCCCTCGAGCAAAACACGTAACACTCCCATTTTCAGCTGTATGCTTTCTTATTGAATAATCACATATAAAATGAAAGTCAGTCATTTATTTCTATTCAGATTCCCTCCACTCAAGGCTGTAGGAAGACTGCAGCTAATCAAAACGACATTGGATAACCACACACACACACACACACACACACACACACGACAAACATAGACATACATCTTTATCCAGACTGGTTCACTGTGTTATCAGCGCTACATACTGTACATGTCCTATTTCCCAACAGACCTGTTCAAATCGAGAGCACACAGTCTATTAAACTGAGCCTCAGTATCTGGATTCCAGCACAAGGAGTGAAAATAAACCCTTAATCCCCTTTTCCGGGCTCTTAGTTCATGTAGCTGGACAGATTGTGCCAGATTTTTCAGTATAAATTATTTTTGGAAAATCGGGGTTGGAAAATCGGGGTTTTCAATAAATATTCTAGTTTTTAAAACTACCGGTACTGATTTTTTTTATTATCATGTCTATGTACGCTCATGTAAGTACTGCTGTTGACTGAGAGAAATGAAGAGTTTCATTGTACAGTATGACTGCCTATTTGTATTTGAAAAAAAGTTTTTTACACTACATTCCCATCATTTAGCAGATGCCCTTACCCAGAGCAACTTACATTTTTATTTCATTTTATACAACTGAGTATTTGAGGTTACAGGGCCAGCAGTGGTAGCGCGGCAGTGCTTGGATTTGAACTCCGGACCTTCTGATCAGTAGTCTAACATCTTAACCACCTGAGCTAGCCCATGCCCTAAACCAACACTGTTTTATCTAAAACCATTCCTCCTCTTCCAAGCGTGACTTTTGTGCGAGTTGGAGGTATGTCCACCCGCGACAGGAAAATGGGACACTCCAGTGGTGCTCTCACCATGGCTCCAATGGGATTTCAAAATAAAAGATTCTGCACCTCTCTCGCCATAAAGCCAATGGGATTTCAAAATAAAAGTCCTTTCTCGCACCAGAACCTCTTTGAGTCACCTGGAGGAATATCATGAAGGAGATAGGGCTACCATATTAAATTGCATAGCATTGTATTCTTTTGAATCACATATGTTGAGTCACATTGTGTTGAATCGTATCGTGTTGAACCACGCTGCATAACAATGGGCTGAATCATAGCGTATCACATTATTAGTTGCTTTATATATTTATATTTAATGTATCTGATTGCTGGAAATGCTTTGAGATATGTATCGCGTCGGCGTCAGTGTCGATGAAGCGCATTCCTAATATTTACGCATATACAGGGATACCTAGCCTTCCGCCGTTAATTGGATCCAAAGGACACGACTTAAGTCGAATTAACCACACTAAAAAACCCCAAAAAATGATCATAAGCACTCCCCAGAACCTATTATGTACTCTGTGTATCTATTTTGATCGTACCGGAAATGCTAACGACATCAAGTGATAGAAATTGGAACTATGAACTCAGCTGATTGTATGGCGTTATTGAACATCAGCTGTTTGTTTGGTAATGTACTGTATTATTCAAATTTCCTTATTTTTAAATGATTTCGTACTGTATATCATAACGTAATCTTTGTTTTAAAACGTGTTTTATAAATCATAATGTACTTATTAACATTGATTTACATTGGTATTGTATATGTTTACATTGGTACCTTGGTATTTGACATCCTCAATATTCAACAAAATTGGTACCCAACACGATTTCGTCAGATTTTTTTTCCTCGGAAATCGACGTCGGCGCACCATTTGACTCGACAAATGTTTTCAGGTTTTGTCATGATTTTTCACGATTTCCACAGATTTCAACAACTATCAATATTTTGAAGAAAATTCAAACCAAATGTTAATTAAAAGTGATTTTCTACCAAAAAGGCTCAGTTTTCTAAAGTATTTTAGAGTTTTTAATTGTTAAAAACGACTTTATAGGAACTACATTTTTTAATCACGCCGCCACTTCATACACCATACGCTCGGCGTAAACACAGCCAAATCACACAGAGCGTCGCATCTGTAGTGTAAGCATCATTTGCGATTTTGTTTAGTGTTTCATGGTTAAATAAGGTAACCATGTCTAGCAAGAAAGGTAGTTCAGGCAGCACTGGTGTCAAGAGAAAAGCAGTGAGAACAACCACTGAGGTTAAAAAAGAAATTGTGGCTAAATATGAAAGTAGTGTGCACATGACTAATCTTGCCAAAGAATATAAAATTCCGAGATGATCTCAACTTTTATTCAAAACAATGTTTAATAGGGTTAGTTTATGTTTATATTTAATAGAATTGTCAATCATGAGTGGTGTGTCCAAAAAATAGGGTACAATATCGGGAACTCTGGGTGGCAGGGAACCAATTAATTTGATTTACATTATTTCTTATGGGGAAAATTACTTGGGGTTCAACAAAAATTCATATTTGACGTCACCTCTGGAACCAGTTGGCGTCGAATACCAAGGTACCACTGTACTGTATTGTACTGTATTTTTATATATAAACTTGGAATAAATAAAAAAAAAAACCGCTGTATCTTCGAATCTGACATAACTCGAGACGACGTAAGCCGAGGTATCGCTGTATTTACACATTCACAAACTATCCACCTAAACAGGATAAAGCCCTTTGTCCTAAATGGTAAATGGGTTGCAATGCTGATACAATACTAGATCTATGGAAAACACTGAATATTTACCATCATTGCTTTTTGCAAGTGCACTGTGTTCTTTCCTAAGAATCCGAGTGCTTATTGTTTGTGTAGTTATTTAGTCTGACATTTATTTAGTCTGACATTCTGTCAACTCCCTCTATACTAGTGTTTCCTGCTCCCAGTTCTGCACAATTCACATCCTCCCTCTGCTCCTACACACTCAGATGATTTACCTCACAAATGAACGCTTGGCTTAATTTATTTCAAATAACATCCCTGTTGTCTCTGTGGAAACCAATTATTGTGTACTAATTATTAGCGCTGTGGTACTTCAGACCGGTCTTGGTCTGGAGACTACAAATCTCCGGTCTCGTCATAAACTCGGGTGAAATGATTGTCGGAACTGTCTTGGTCTTGGCCTGTGAAGACTCAACAGATTTTCTTTAACACCTCCTGAGACCATAATGTTATTTCCAAGAATAAGTTACTTTATAATGTTCCAGTTCCAGTACAGTCAACTCAAGTGACTATGTTTCAAAAATACTTCACCTTCAGATGTTTAAAACAGTATACCTCAAGTACATATAATGCACAGCTGGATTTGGTATCAGACTCTTCTAGTATTTAGTGCATTTTATTTACCTGCTGTGTGTTTAAAGCAAAGGAACTGTGCTTTGATTTGCAAATCTTTACGTATGCTACGCAGCTTCTTTTTTTTTTGCATTTTTGTATAACTAAGAAACTCTCTGTCATTTCATTTACTACACACATACTTCATAACCATGCCCTCCATATGTGGTTTTTTAACAATGATGTAACAGGATTACTGTGCAGTGCTCGCTAGATCAATGGGCTATGTGCTATTTGTACAGAATGATAACACCCACGTAGATGGGTTATTTTAACTCATTCAAGAGAAAAGTCACGGAATGTTATGAAGATATTCACTCGCTCATTTTCTGCAACTTAATCTTGATCAGGGTCACGGGGGGAAGCTGGAGCCAATCCCAACTGATTTCAGGTGAGAGGCGGGGTTACACCTTGGGCACCAATCCACCGCAAGGCCGACACACAGAGACAGACAACCATTCACACCTATGGGCAATTTAGAGTAGCCAATTAACCTAATCCCCTCTGTGAATGTCTTTGGACTGTGGGAGGAAACTGGAGTACCCGGAGGAAACACACACGGACATGGGGAGAACATGCAAACTCCACACAGAAAGGCACCCAGGTCGACTCTGGGGATCGAACCCAGGACCTTCTTGCTGTGAGGCGATAGTGCTACCCACCACATCACTGTGTTACCGTTATGAAGATACTACCATACCTGAAAGTCGGGTCTTAGTCTTGATCTGGACTCAGCCGTGAGCGGTGTTGGTCTCGTCTTGGTCTTGCCCAACCTACTCATATGTGCTTTTGACTTGGACTCCCTTAACTATGGTCTTAGTCTTGACTTGAACACAAAACTAGTATCCATACAGCCATTGTCTATGCCACTTATCCATCAGGGTCGTGGGGAAGCTGGAGAAAACCCTAGCTAACTTCAGGCAAGAGGCGAGGTACATCCTGGGCAGGTCGCTAATCAGTTGCAGGGCTAAAACATACCAGAACAACCACTCACACCTATGGGCTAATTAGAGTAGCCAGGAGACCTAATCTGCATGTCTTTGGGCTGTGGGAGGAAACCAGAGCACCGAGAGGAAGCCCACACAAGCACAGGGAGAACATGCAACTCCACGTAGAAAGGTGTCAGACTGATTGCACGTCTGAACCCTGAATCTTCTTACTGTGAGATGCCAGTGCTACCCGCTGCCCCACCACACTGCCTGTGCTCACTTTGCCTATGTGTGGACTAATCTGCCTCTCTGTGGTGTAGAGATATGGTTCATTAACAGTATAATCAAGTCTGAACCATTTCAATCCAGGTCAAATTGCTGGATCAGTCCAAAACCTGCAATCAGAGCAATGCAAGAGTGTACGCCAGATAGGTATAAAACAGTGAAAAAGGAGGATTAATTATAATATCAGCTCAAATGAAGTGAGAAATTTGCATCTGTTGAAGAATATAAATGTGTCCTTGGGGGTTGGGGGTGTAGTACATATTGCGTTGTTTGAATAAACAAACAGCCAGAATTTTACTCGTATCGATCTAATAAAAGGCAATTCTCTGCTACTCACTATTCTCATTTTGTTCGGACAAATTATCACTGCGGGTCATGACGCGTGTATCTTAGTTACATTTTTAAGACAGGTACCTTTTTCAGTGTAGTGCCGCCTAGTATTTATTCTTACTGCAGGCTTCGCTGTTTGTCTAAAATGCTCAAGAAACATCTGGAGCTATTCTGTTATACGTTTTTATTAATCTTCTAGCTACTGAGGTTGTCTTAGGCGAACACTAAAAGCTGAGTCACGTCCATGAGCTGCGGGCATAGCCGTTACTCTTGTACTGCTACATGGAGATCTCTTTTCAACATCTGAGCTATTGTGTTTGATTCTCGGCTGTGGGCCGGCTGTGAAGCAGCATGACGGAGGAACCTCGACACTGCGACTTCAAGATCAAGATGCACCGTATGTTGTGCATTGTGCATTAGGGGAGGTGCAGAGTTCTCAGGATAAACGGGAACAAATCTTATAAACGATGCGTAGACGCAGCAGCCCGATAACATTAATGCATGCTTACTGTGTGTGTCTCTCAATGCATATTGCAGTGCCTTTTTGCTGATTTAAGGATCATTTAAATAGATTAAATGAAGAAGTAATGCAAGGCTATTTTTGATCATTGCAATTTAGAGAGGACTATTACATGAAACACTATTAGCCATAATTAGGCACAGAATAATAACCCATAGCAAAGTTTGTTAAGAAGGGGCAGGGAGCCAAAAGCATCAACTCTTATTGGTGAGCTGAGCCAATTGATCTGACTCACTGAAAAGAGCCAGAATTCCCATAATATGTGGTGGCTCCACAGGTTCCCGACCCCTGCGCTAAACTACGCCGAGCGGTTAATTTCACTGATGCCATCTGACGAATCCTGCTATAAATATATCCAATTTTCCTCAACAGGGCCAGCCAAATGTCCCCTCAAGGTCAATCATGTCACATAAAGAGATAGTAAACACACACACACACACAAGGGGGAAGCTTAATGACGTCATCACAGCCTGTGGCTGTCCTCTGATCTGGAAAAGGATCTGACAGAGCAGGAGTTCATGACCTCGCACTCTATCAGCGGGGTGACCGGGACAGTCACCAATGAAGGAAGATATGATTTATCACACTGGAAGTAATCTAAAATAAACACACACACACACACACACACACACCCCACACACACACAGACACACAAAACCACTCCTGGTTATTGTGCCATTTTACAAAGTGGCACACAGGCTCCATAAGTAAAACTTTTTTTTTAAAGAGTATTCTTGCTTGATTCTTTGAAAAGAAGGTGTTGAAAAACAGCTAACTTTAGCGCAATGCATGCACACGCACACACACTTCTGTGAAGTGTCTCTGCAGTCAAGAAAAGCAAACACAAACAAGGAATCACTAATTAATCTGGGGATGAATTTTCACACTAAACGCGGGTGAACGGAGGCTCGTTCTACGTTTTTTTGTTGTTGTTGTTGGTGGTGGCGGCGGTGGTGTTTGTAGAGTGTGCGCAGGCACATTTTATATCTTTGTGGGAACCCAAAAAGGATGAAAATATGTGACAGTGTTGACGGTAGGGATATTCGGTTGGTCCCCAGGAGGAAAACAGATTTTTTTAACCAAAAAAAAGCAGTTTTTTTATTGAACAAAACCAATGTGCTTCCCTTTCATTACTGTGCTTAGGGACAGGGTTAGATTTAGACGAAGTCGTAACATTAATTACCGGAGTTACAGGTCGTCACAAGGATAGAAAGGCAAGTGTGTGTGTGTGTGTGTGTGTGTGTGTGTGTGTGTGTGTGTGTGCGTGTGCGTGTGCGTGTGTGGGAAGAGGGGTCTTCTCACTGCCACACACTGCAGTTTGCTAACCAAGTCAGCTTTCTGAGGTGACAAGAGTCAGACAATTGTGCATTTCCCTGTCCAGATATCTTCCAATTACAGCAGGGGAGCAGTATGGGTGAAAGCAAGGACAGAGATGATGAGGTAAGCCTCCAGTAAAGCTGACAAATGCCCCACGCTTCATTTATATAAGCTATGGAAGCGCAGCTCCTTCACTCGAGTGCATTATAACACACTGATGTGACTGAATGGAATGTCACCAGGCTTACACTGTGGACGCAGGAATAAAGATGCAAACACATGAGCCACAACACACCAGTCCCTCTCTCTCTCTCTCTCTCTCTCTCTCTCTCTCTCTCTCTCTCTCTCTCGCTTTTCATTTCTCATTTTCCCTTGAAGAACATCAGTCAGTTTGTGCCTACATCTTTACTGAGCAGTGTCCATGCCCTATGCCCCACAGGGACAGCTGGTCCAGTGTAACACAGCCATCAGTGAGAGTCCATCATTACTTCCTGCACATGTATAGGCTCAGGAAACACCCCAGCATGTTATCCCATCGTCTGAAAGGATCATTCAGGACAAAAACTAACAGATTGTAAACGGCATTAAGGACTTCTAGAGGGTGGCACGGTGGCTAAGTGGTTAGCACTGTCGCAGCACAGTCCTGAAGGTCCTGGGGTGGAGCCCCGGGTTCGGCACGGGTGCCTTTCTGTGTGGAGTTTGCATATTCTCCCCGTATCCGTGTGGGTTTCCTCCGGGTGCTCCAGTTTCCTCCCACAGTCCAAAGACATGCCCATTAACTGGATTGCTTCCCATAAATTGCCCATGTTTGAGTGTGTGAGTGTACCAATGACACGTCAGTTGGGGTATTCCATGGTTGCATCAGATGATACAACGCCGAATTAAGGACTTCTAGAGAAAACACCACTCTGAGTGGAGTGGTAGCTCAGGGGTTAAGACATTGGTCTACTACTTGGTAGAGTGTGAGTTCAAATCCAAGCACTGTCAAACTACCTCTGCTGGGCCCTCAACTGCTCAGTTGTATAAATGCGATAAATGTAAGTTGCTCTGGATAAGGGTGCCTGCCAAATGACAGTAATGTAATGAGGACTTGCATATTAATCTTTTATTAATAATACACATGCCATCTTTAATTAACCTTCCTTCTTGAAGACGGTAATGCAGCAGAGCTTTTAGTATTTCTGGCTGGCCAGCTCTCTCACCTCCTCATTTGTACAAAACTCAATTATCGCTTAATAGCGACATAAACACAATCATACTCGCCATAGCACAGATCGCTAACTGGGCAAGCCGAGGTTCTGCTGCAGGTGCGTCATATAGCTGAACTGCTTTCTGGAACTTTACATCCAGTGTTTCTGGAGCTGTCTCCGCTGCTTCTCATTAATATGACATTGAACTGTGGCATGGTGGTTAGCACTCTCTCCTCATAGCAAGAAGGTTCTGGGTTTGAACCTGCCCGCTAACTGGGGCATTTCTGTGTGGAGTTTGCATGTTTTCCCAGGGTGTGTGTGCGTATGGGTTTCCTCTGAGTGTTCTAATTTCCTCCCAGAGTCCAAAGTCATGCAGATTAGGGTAACTGGCTAATCTAAATTACCCGTAGGTGTGAATGTTAGTGTGAATGGTTGTCTAACTCTGTGCTAGCCCTGCACTTGATTGGCGACCTGCCCGGAGTTTACCCCGCCTCTTGCCTGAGGTCAGCTGGGGCTGGCTCAAGCTGCCCCGCCACCCTTCCACCCAGTTAAGCACTATAGATAACGGATGGTTGGATGACACTGAACATTGCTGGAAGATGCTGAGCGTGGTAACATCTTGCATTTTTGTTTTTTGTTGGGAACTAACAATGAAATCTGAGTGTGATCCTTTATGTTGAGAACACTGACTTTTTTCATCTATTAAGTGTCACTACCTGCTTTAGCAATAACATTATCCCCCTGTGATGCCATCATGGCAGACAAGACTTCATGTTTCACAGGAATTTTGAAAAATACAGCAGCCACCAACAAATCAGCACCGGAATAATCAAGGATATCACAAAAAGTGCAACGTAAACATATGGAATGTGTTTTTCGGCAGGAGATTTCCTTTAATACAAATCAGTTAAACGTAATTCAGCGATACTATAATTTACTCAAAAACAATCGATAGTCTGCTCCTTTAATTCAGGCGATTAAGAAACTCGGACCACTGTATCACTGACAAGTGTCTTCGATCAGACCTTGTAATAGGTTCCATAAACAGGAAGCAATATGTAATTCAGAGAGGCGTACAAAACAAGATGAGTAAGATAAACACATGTTCATGATAACCAGTGACATGTACTGACACATCGCACTCCGTGGATTCGCAGTGTGTTCCGTGTGAAATCTTTATTTCTTGATTCATATAGCATATGGCTATTGCTTTTGAGTAATCAGTGATAATGTTGCTACATTTGTTTGCTTTAGTAGAAGCCTTGGGATCTGTGTTATCAGCCTAAATGCCAAGGAACCATGGATAGTTCACCCATTCATTCCTCACTCTTATAATACAAGGGAGAATCAAAAAGTAAAGGAAAATACAGTTACAGGCTTTAACACGAGTAATTGTGAGAAACTGAACATATCACTCTTCCACATAGTCCCCATGGAAGATGATGCATTTGTTGTTTCATTCATCAAGCTTCTGGATTCCCGCAGAGAAGTTGTTTTTCGGCTGCTCCCGAAGCGAGGTGAGCCCCGCTTCCTTTACATCATCATCAGAGGTGAATCTGTGACCGTGCAGCGCCTCTTTCAGGGGCCCGAAGATGTGATAATGGCTCCCATCACCAGATCCGGGCTGTAAGGAGGACGTGGGAGACGTTGGACCCTGAGCCGTTGCACTGTCTACAGTCTCTTCTTTTGTATGAGGAAGTGCATTGTCATGGTGCAGCAAGACTGTTTGGGACAGCATTCCTCTTCTTTTGCTGCGAATTGCAGGTTTAAGTTCATTTGTAGCAATGCACAGGAATTTGCACTGGTCACTGTTTGCCCATGCACTTGAAAATGCCCCAGAATAGGAAGCTTCATGTCCCAAAAGAACATTAGCATGATTTTCTTGGTGGAGCGCTGACTTTTGAATTTCTTCTTTGCTGGAGAAGACAGATGTTTTCATTCCATGCGTTGTCTTTTTGCTCTCTGGGTTATCACATAATATTAAAATTGCCTTTACTTTTTGATTCTCCCTTGTATTATATAATAATACCTCTACTGTTTGATCAGATTCAGGTGTTGATTAATTTTCTCTAAGAGCAGCTTGGACAGTGGTGCTCCACATAAGCAAAAAACCCTAATCAGTGGATTAATGTGTTGTTCACTGTGTTTAATCAGTGATTGATGTGTTGAAGCTTTCTGCTGTTTAACATTTATGGATGGCATCTCCAGCGTCAGCTATTTATAACAGTCAGCACCAAAGCTGTACATTTAGGCTTTCTGCCACGGGAAAGTTTTCAGGACAGAGGACACTGCATGATGCAGTTTCTCAGGAACATGACACGTTTATTTGTCTTTTTAATGCCAAGTGCGAGAACTGAATTAACTCCAAGACAAAGGCTGTTGTAATGTAGTCAATAACGGGAAATAACTTGTTTTACAGATATTCCACAGCATAAGTATGATTTTTTTTAGAATAATGAAAACTTGTACTCACTGGCAAATTGTTGCAGTAAATAAAAGGAATAAAGCACTTTAATGTAAAGTAATAATTACCTTCAAGGTGGTAAAATAACTCTTTCTGTGCCACTGATATTTTTCCCCCTAACGGCATGTCCCATAGTGTTTTACTCATTATGTATTAACTTCAATCTTAATTATTTTAATTAATTGCATTTTTCTATTGCTGGATCATAAGAAAGTTAATTAATTACTGAAATTAATAAATTATATACATAGCGCCATTGTTATATTCTCAAAAATGTACTGTTTATGTGTCAGCTTCCTTTAAAAAAATAAATAAATAAATATA
>JAQLOM010000034.1:21279295-21306178 GCA_030068315.1 Chrysichthys thysi
CAGGGCGTATCCCGCCTCTCACCCGATGTCAGCTGGGATTGGCGCCAGCTTCCCCCCCGCGACCCTGAACAGGATTAGGCAGAAGAAGACGAATAAGACTCTAATACGTTCCTGAAGCAAGGGCACTTCTTTCTCAAGCACACTTGCTTTTTCTCGGGTGTTTCAGAGGAGTGTATTTTGTGTGTGTGTGTGTGTGTGTGTGTGTGTGTGTGTGTGGTGAGAACTTCTCCTCGTGGTACACATCATGCCCTTTGCTTACATCGCAGGAATTTGACTAGCAGCAAAGGGCAGCCAGAAAAAGACAGAAGCATCTTTATAGGATTTTATTTTCACCGTACTTCTACCCGTTTTCTGTGACAATACGTGTTTTTGTGAGCAGAACGTTCAAGAAGCAAATAGGAGCCCTTTTTTTTTTTTTTTTTTTGAGAGGAACTTTTTTTTTTAAATTATAAATCGTAGCAGTGCTTCTCAACTCCATGGCTCTTTTGCATTTTATACACCAATTTACGGCATTGTGTGTCGTCTTTGTCATGCTATTGTTAGTTGGATTCTTTCTTCTCCTCCCCAAATGAAGACGTGTGTGTGTGTGTGTGTGTGTGTGCGTGCGCGTAGAAAAGCTCAAATCCTGTTATTGAGGATGGGATTTGAGCGTAAAAGGAGTGCGGTGCGTGCTCGTGCTTGTCTCTTTTGTTGTCTCGGATCGCCGTGATTGTTCAGCCGTGCGCTGAGGCCAGCTTAGATCTAACAGGAACTGACAAGAGTTGAATAGTTCAGCAGTTCTTCGCATCCTCCACTTTTTAGCCTCGAGTTTCATGCCACCATTTACGACATTACAATGACAAACAGCAAAAAAGAAACAAACCCTACACATTCACTATATAGCATCGTCTTGTTTTCGTGTTTTAGTGGATTGGATCGGATTCGATCAGGCAGATGGTGAAGATTGGGGGGGTGTAGCTGTGTGTATGTGTGTGTGGGGGGGTTGTTTGAGGTTTGTAAGCCCATATTTATTTATTCATTCATTCATGTTCACTAGTTGAGGAGATCTAACAGGACTGTGTCCCTGAAGGCTGCTTTAATAATCAGTAGTTTATTTTTAATAAATATATTTTCAGATCATTTGTTTAGCAAAGTGGTTCTTCTTCTGACCATTATGCTTAGGACAGTTGATGACCAGGGCCAAGATAGCATCATGGGAAGTGTTGGGAACTGGAACTTGGTTCCAAGTTAGAACCGAATCCAAAAAGCCAAAATACCGTGGTGGTGGTGGTGGTGGTGGGGAATTATGTTCTTATCGATTTCTAAACGCAAGAACACGTTGTTATTATTGCAAACAAAGGCTACAAATCTGTAAGGACATGTGTAGCTGTTTGCTGGGACCTGCGTACGTGTGTCTACCCATCAACATAGCAGCGTAGCTATCTGCCAGCACCTGCGTACGTGTGTCTACCCATCAACATAGCAGCGTAGCTATCTGCCAGCACCTGCGTACATGTGTCTACCCATCAATGCAGCAGCGTATCCCTTTTAAGATAAGTGCTGGGACTCAGAGCTAACCTCAACATCACACTTTGAGTTTATTCTTAATAAAGATATTTTTGTTATCGAAACATTTGCCTTTTATTTATTTATTTATTTATTTTTTTTTTTTTTTTTTTTTAGTAAACCATTTTGGAATCCGAATGGGGAACCGAAAAGCATAATTGGATTTGGAGTCAAAATTCAACTAAAATAAAATCCAAACGACACCCAGCACATCACAGCTGGACGATTGATTGATTTACATCTGTTTGAAAATGTAAATTTAACACACAATAATTTGTGTTTCCTGTTAGTCTGTGCGATCTGATTTCGGAGCTAAGCAGTATGTTGTCTTTCTGTGACGCATCATCGCTTACCTCGTTTGTCCCACCAAACAGATGCATGTCACCGCTTGCAGAGGATGAACAGAATCTTGCGTTAAGAAAACGTCCCAGCGTGCAAGAATTTAATAAATATCTCTGCTGCTGTTCAGCCCAGTGCACACGAGCGTGTAATTTACAGAACTGTATTTCAAGTTTCATGATTAGCTTTGCTACAGCTTACAACTTGTTAGGTTTAGGTCAAGTCCAGACTTTTAACGAGATTCAGAAACTCCTGCAAATCTGGTCATTAATAAATAAAAATAGCATAAAGGCTTTTACTAATGACTAGCAGCTATCTCCTAACATGTAACTTCTTTTTGTTAGTGGGATGATGGCTTATTGTACACGATCTCACAGGGCTACTGACCGTATAGCATTTATGATTTGCTCCCTTTCCTGCTTTTGGCCTTATACTTTTAGGAGTATGCTTAAGGGTTTTTTTTTCCTTGAGTGTAACCACAAGTCGTAGAGTGAAAACATTCTTTCTGGGTTATGCAATATGTTCCCCTTGTGACATTTCAGGGAAACTTTCTTCAATCAAAGCGTAGTTATATTTTCAGGAAAGCCGAGTCTGGAGGCAAAGAATATTTCACCTGTTTGAGTGGAGCTTAACGGTGTTTCTGCAGTAATTGAGTTTTTAAGAACACGTTAGCTAGGCTGAGCGGAAAATAAGTGTTCCAAAGGAAGAGAAATCATTCTCAGCAATCAGCAAATAAAAACGTCACCATGGTCCGACTACCGTCGATTATCCGTTCAGGAAACTTTTTTCTGCATTTCTCCAAGCCTGTCAATTATAGCTTCTTTCCACCGCAGGGCTAAATGCTCACCACAGCCACATCACACTGTTTCATGCCAGTGTGGGCTCGTGTGAACCATTTCTTTTTCCATTTGTTCAGGAAGAGCTAGGAAATGCCCTGTTTAGCCAAAAGTATCTGGACATCTGACCATCATGCGCATACATTTGATCCTCTCATCTACGGACCCCGCATTAACGGATATCTGATGCAACGGACAAAATCCGCTAGTCTTAAGACAATCCATTAGCCAGAATGTCCGGTATGAAAGTTTATGAAAATCCTGGGTCCTGCAATCTGAGTCCTGTAGTTCAACAATTGGCTGCTAGGTGGCGGTGGCGTGCGTGCTACTAGTTGTTTACAAGTGTCGGTTGAGCTGTGGTGGTTGTGAAGCTATACCGTTTTTTCGGCGATTATTTGGTGTTTTTCACTGTTTATTCCACGCAAAGATAAGTCTAGTGGTAAAAGAAAGCATGACCATCTTAGTATTGGCCAGAAATTAGAGTTCATTAAGAAGTCTGGTGTTTCTTTCTCCTGTGTTTGTGAGGAGTATGGTGTGAACACACATAAGGGAAATGACATTTACAATTGTATTTGCATATTTATGTACATTAGTATTTAATGTACTTAGCTATTTATGTTGGTCATTATGCTGCTTGTCATGTGTACAGTACTTGGGGAGCACTTTTATGGACTTTTAAGTGGAGTTTTTCCTTGTATTTCCACTATTTTAACCCCCCCCACACACACACACACGCACATGCACACCCCTTCACATCATCAGACTATTCACGTCACCAGACAACCTCTCCCCCAATTAGTCCCTTAATAAGAGGATCGACTGTACAGTGGAACCATTGGTCACGAACGCCTCTGAACAAATCTCTTCCTGACCAAAAAATTCGCCAACATTTTGCATCTTGTCACAACCGCATAATCGGGTGCCGAACAAACACAGCGGTGGCCATTTTCCCTTTCTGCTTCGTACGTGCCAATGTTTTCCCATTTTCTGTTTGCGCGTTGTGCACTTCCGTCTCTAACAAAGACCAGCGTTTCCCTTTAATCGGTCTCGGTCAGACGTACGTTCATTGGCTGTACAGTAACCTCCTCCCCGCCCATCTTCCTCCTCACTTCCTTAACGCCAGAAGTTGATTCATGCAAGGTTCGTTTTCTTGGTTGTTTACAGTACGTTTTTGCATAATTAAGGATTGTTCAAATTTTTCTTTTCCTGTGCTTAAAACTCCATTTTAAAATAATGTTTGCAGCAATTTTTCGTTGTTTCTCTGCATTTTTGCTCTATAAGCCTTCATTATGAGTCTCAAGAAAGTGGAAATGGTAGTGAGGGTAAGAAGCCTAAGCGTATAACAGTTGAAATAAAGAAAGAAATAGTCACAAAACATGAGATCTGTCACCATATACCTCCCACACCGTCCACCTACGCCAGCAATTACGTATTCACCACAAAGATAACGTGCATTAAAATCATCTGTTTATTTCATTTAGGTTTATTTTTCTATAATAAGGTTATTTTCATTTTATTCTATGTTTTATTGCTACACATAAACCCATAATATACTTTAAAAACATGTTCATGAATCATTTCAATGGGAAACATTGAATTCTGGTTGTGAACAAATCGTGTCACAAAGTCTTGGAACGAATCAAGTTCGTGACCAGAGGTTCCACTGTCCTTCCACTGTTCATCCTCGTGGAGTGAAATGTTAATATACCATTCGCCTTTACTGGAGCTAAGAGATTTGGTCCAGATTTGGTTGCCGTAAAAATGTGGCAGGCAGGGGATGTTTTTGCTGTTAAAGTTTTGCCAAGGAGGGGGTTTGTGCGCTGTTCAAATTTTGCCGACCGAAGGGGGGGGTTTCGCACACGCTGTTACGGTTTTGCCGGGCGGGGGAGGGTTTGCCGTAAAAATGTGGCAGGCAGGGGATGGTTTTTTCTTTTTTTTCTTTTTCTTTTTCTTTTCCCCCTTCCCCATGCCCTCGCGACCAATTCTGGAGGGCCTCGCGACCCATTTTTGGGTCGCGACACATACTTTTAAGAACCCTTGCCTTAACTGCTCAGTTGTATCCTGTCTCAAATGTATGACACTTTGGACAAAAGCGTCAAGAGAATGAGTCATTACTTTACTGGAGCATAATGGGTTTTTGGTCATGTTTAACAGTCCATGGTTAAAATATGTAGCTAACTTTGTATTACACTGGAAGAAAAGTGTCACTCGTTCACACACCTCGACATGCTTTGATCATGGGTGTAGTAATCCTGTTTATGTAGAATTGTTTCTGATTGGTTGGTGATGGTTCGACGTGACTCTGAAGTGGGAAGTCGGAATTGTATCCGTGCTTTCGGACTACAAAGTGGGGGGGAAACAACATGGAAGCCTCAGTAGTAATTTTTATTTATTTATTTTTTTTACCAACAGTCTTTGAGGATATGATGTCATGTGGTGATCTCAGGGTGAAGGAGACGTTCTTGTGCTTCAGAGTAGAAATTCCAAGTCGAGGGCATTTTCTTTGGGTTTTCCCAGTTCGAAATTTGGGAAATTCTGATTTCACATGCTACTGTTTACTACCTTTTAATGTTTAACCGTTCTTCTCAACATTAGGGTTTAGGAGAATTAGTACTGACTTTTCACGCTGACTTCCAGTTGAACATGAGTGGTATATAACTTGCACACACAAATCTATTTTTTCTTGAGCTTGACTGTCATCTGCTTGTGAACTTGCGAGTTTCTAGAAGAGGTTTAGATGGAGGGCATGGGGCTGAAATGATGGCGTTGTGTCCATTTTCAAATTTATCCTGTTTATTTAAAAGAGGAGCTCTGCAGGATTCACACAGTGCACGATGGTCACCGCGCAACGGAATGTGGCTCAGCGTGCAGCCGGGAAGCTGCACCTCGGCTTAACTCGATGCAAATGAGCCTGTCCGTCACAAAGTGATTATGCAGTCACGGCTGTTCGTCATGACTGACGACAAAAACGAGAGAGAAGATGATGACTTTTTTATTTCCAAACATCATAACCATGGAGTGCCTCGTTCTTATTCTGTGTTCAGTTGGAGCAAACGTAAACTTACATGCCGAAACAAGGTTTCAGTCAGCTAGCTAGGCTGCATGTTGGTGTGACTGTGTAAGCTAGCTAGCCATGTGGACTTGTGCAGCACTGGTGGCAAAAATGTTTGAAATAAGTGTTTCTTTTTTTGCCTGCAAAGATGTTTAATGTTGGTCACCTGATTTCCTTAACAACAGAACCCTGAAAAATAGACACTTCCTTGAGAAAGGCACAGACAAACTGTGCTGCAAGTCTGAGACCAGTTGGCAAAGTTGTCAACGTTGCTTACAGGCACTTTAATTGAATTAACAGACACGGACTGATTTTAAGGCTTGAATTGAAGGCACATTGTCACTACTAAAGAGTAATGTGATTTTAAGCCTTAGGAAATTTAACTCTTGCCCTGAGGAACATGGGTTTCAAAAGTGCAACTGGTATTCATTTAAAACAAACAAACAAACAAAACCCTGTGTATAATCTTGTGATTGTACTCTAGCTTGTGGAATGAGCAAAGACTTTATTTCTGTCTCTAGCCAGATTTCTTTCATCGGCTGGCAGGGTGCAGCTGAGAAACACTAAACCTTTTACGCTCCCAAAACGAGTTTCGGCCACCATCGAGACGTCCCGCAGTACGGGCGAATCACGGTATGCTGGTACAAAGTGGACTACTAGCGGGAACAGCAGCGGATGGTTTTTTTTTTTTTAAAGGCTTTATTATAGAGTGTGAGTAACTTCAAACCACCCCTCAGGCTTCGGCTTCACTACCAAGTCTGAGGTCGTATTCATGGCAACTCTGTAAATATTTCAGCCGGTGTCTGAGGCACTTCTCTGCTCACTGAGCTGAAGGCCGTACGGGGCAGCGCCGTCTCGCTAGCCTCGCTTTGCTTCGACAGTAAGGGCAGTTCTGCTTCATTTCAAGAACGTCTGCTTTGACATGGCATGATGAACGAGTGGATCAGGATGTCAACCCGGGCAGCTGATGCGAACATTACGTCCCTTCTTTTGTGATTTATTCCTACTATACGATGCACATTCTGAAACGTGGTAGTGGCCTGATTTTTCTTCCTGGCTGCCAAATTTGGGCAGCGTGGCGCCGACTGACTGGTGCAGTCCCTCTTCAGGAACTCCCTGATGAAATTCTACAAAGCATGACCAGTGATGGTCCTCACCCTCTCAAAGGACACGCATGAATTCCTGTGGTGTCTCCTTACACTACCAAGTGGCTTAAAACCGCACCAGTCAAAATACGCCCATCGCTCAGCCTCCTTCTCACCGCCATGTCATGTGACACCGAAAAGTACTGCAGGTGAAACTGTGCATTCTTCCTGTACGTTTCCTGACACTGTCGCCTCTGCTGCTGCTTCAAACGGTAAATTGCACCTCGCTGTAGCAGTCATTCAGCTTTAATGAAACGTAGCCTGTGTTTTTGGGGAAACGATCCGTGTCTTTGGCCTCTCGTACTCCAGTCTATAAGAGTGGGGGGAGAAAAGGAGATCTCAAAAGTGCAGAGAAAGTCCTTGAATAGCCCTCACTTCCTTTTTACATAGTTTGAACAACAGCCCTTAATTTAAGTCTGAGCTCAGATTTGACCACTTTAGCTTGTCTAGTAAAAGTGTGATGGAAAACACAGTTCAGCCCAGCCCATCTCTGGCTTTCATTCGGTGTTTATCTGAGCTGTGGACATGTTTGGAGAGTATTCGCAGCGGCTCTGACCTTCCTCCGTGCTGCTATCTTGTTAAATACTGCAATATGCAGTATACAGTGAACCCCCGCCTATCGCGGGGGTTACGTTCCGCCTTCCCCCCCGCGAGAGGTGAAACCACGATACTGCAAAGTCACATTAATTTTTATTATTTATATATATTTTAAAGCTTTATAAACCATTTCCACTCTCTTATTAACCTTTCCCACACTATTATAAACATGTCCTACGCTCTTAAACACTTTCTACACTCTTAAACATACGTCATTTTAACAACATATAAAATTCTACATGCGTGCTTACTGCCGGTGAGGTCACTTCCTGTTCACGAGCTGAAGTGGAAGTGGCTTACACAGCTACTTTCACTTTTCATCCACTGATGAAACACAGTGCATACTGTTTTATTTCGATTTAAATGTTCTTTTAATTTTTGAACGAACATTTCTTTAAAATTACATTTTATATTCCAGTCCTGCGAAAGCCAAAAAATTCCGCGAATCAAAATTTGAAAATTCGCGATGCAGTGAAACCGGGAGAGGTGAGCCGCGGTATTGCGGGGGTTCACTGTACACTACAGTGAGGTCTATATATTTTGACATTGACTGATTTGAATTTTTCTCTCTGTATGCCACCATAATAGATCTGCAAATAAGCAAGATGTGACAGAAGTATAAGGTCTAGAGGAGCAAAAATGTTTAATAAATTTTGACTTGGTTAATGAGCGAGGTTTTGCAATATGAGTAGTATTCCTCTGCTGAGACTCACGTGATCACAACTTCTCTCTCTCTCACTGCAGGATTGTGGCTTCCGCAATAGTATATACTGTTGGTGTGTGTGTCACTCATCTGTTTAATGACCATGCAATGTCGCATTTCTGCCAAATCCTCAAAAGGAGGCAAAAGCAGCAATCTTTGGATAGTTTCCTAGTTAAAGTCGCGCGAAAAGAAAAAGATCCCAGTGAGCCGACAGACTGCAATGATTCTGTGAGTTGTAGTGAAAGTAACACACAATCCTCCTGCTCTCTCCCGCTCTCTGTCATGGATCTGCCCACACGGAGCGTGCGTGTGACTCAGAGAACGTAGCAGTTTAAGCTGCTGCCGCCGGGGAGAAAGGCCCACCCTCTTCCATCACAAACCCAACCCCCCGGTCCGCCCTCTTACATCGCAACAACCCACACGCGTGTGTGTGTGTGTGTGTGTGTGTGTGTGTGTGTATGTATAATATATAAATTATTAAGTTCTGTTGACCTTGAATTTCAGCATAAAAATGAATACAATTCTTGTAATATCCTCCAGTAATACTCTCTAAGATTTAGAACTTTCAAGTATAAGTTAATGTCCTATAGGGTTAAGCTTTCAGAAATTCCAGCCTTTTTCCCCTAAAATCCCCCCATTTTCTGAGGCTTAAAAGTAATTGAATGTGTGGCCGACGAGCAGTTTCGTGGCCCGCTCCAAAAATGTCAGTGTCTGAATACTTTTGGACCCAACTGCAGTTTTATTAACTGAACTAAAATGAAGTCATTCCTAGCATATGTGCTAGAGCCTCCAAGCACGGTCCTTCTGTTCTGTTCTGTCCTGTTCTGTGTCTTTATGCCTTCAAGGCAGTAGCTAAGAGTTCACATACTCGCACAACAAAGTGATATTTGAATTGCAACATCTCACAGGCCTGCCCGGTGCAGGTCAGAATGTTCTTTTCTGCCTTGCCGTCATCTCTTCCGGTTTCCTTTCATTCCATTTGAACTTTTTTCTTTTTTTCTTTTTTCTCTCCATAAGACGCGAGTGTTATGGCATGTCCATCAATCCTGCGCTTCCTCTGCCCTCATCGTGCCGTCTTTTAGCAAGCGAGCCGGGCGGCGTCAGCGCAGCCGCATGCTTTGACTAGGAAATGAAGCGCATCACAGACGAGCAAGCTGAGCGAGTCGAGCAGAGTACCAGCACCACGTGTAGAAGAGTTTCATCATGTGGGTTTGGAAACGCAGATCGCACGCGCTCCCTCGACGAGAGTGTCTCATGTGGTGTCCGGTCATGCAGTAGAGCTCAGCTCAGGGTTTAGTAATTTTCTTGGCTGAAATATGTTTTTTCCTTCCCAATTAAGGTCCTCCATATGGTTGCAGTACTGCGCTTTCTCCCAGAGCTTCCTCTAACAAACGTACTCCTCCACCAGCACCATCTCCGTCTAGAATTCCTGTTCTAGTTTATACTCGTTTGCTCACAGCAGTTTCAGGTCCAAATGTTTGCCATGGTGTTATTACAACTGAATGGATGAATAACCTGCACACGAGGATGGATGGATGGATGGATAGATAATCTACATACAATGATATTGAATGGATGTGCGGATAGAAAACGCCCACGCTGGCTGGTTGGATAGAAAGAGGTCTACGTGATGTATGTGGATATTTGGAGAGATGTACGCATGCATATGTTTGTACATGCAATACATGTGTACATACTTGCTTGCAGAATTATTGAATCAGTGGATGGTGTTGAAAAAGGAAGAGAAATAGCCGGAGCCGAATTAAGAACAGGACATGGTACGCAAGTGCTGACTTGTGTTTAATTTTTGGTTTGTATTGCTTTTCATGTTCCTAGAGATTATGTATGGAGAATGTAATGTATAGCGCATGTATACACTAAATGACCAACTGTTACCTATTTAGCTTTATTAGTGTTAGTGTTTGTTTACTCCTCTGTTAGGTATCGATTAATGGATATCACCTCTCCTACGCTGCATCAGGCAGCCTCTCCCCACCCCGCCGGTATTTGTATTACGAGTGTTGGAGCAGAAGGTCGGATTGAGTCACTCTCCTCACACACAGACTCCATGGAGCTGGTCTAAACATAGCTGCGGGCCTTGGACGCAATAAAACTCACAGGTGACCTTTTGTTTTCTGACCCCCAGCTTAAGCATTGTGCTAATGGAGCCACTGACGACACAGTGCTTTGGATAGCTGCCATTTTCATCAAAAGCTAATTTCCTCCTCCCCCCCTCGACCTCTTGCACCCCAGTCCACCGCCGAACAGAATTCTGCAGTTTACGTTTCATTTATTTTCATGAGCCTGTCCAAGGTGTGCTTTAACAAAAGGCTAATGGGTTGATCTAACTCTAGCACTACAGGTATCGAATGCTGACGCCGCATCCTTTTATGCGATTTAATCAGCTTTTCCTCGTTCCTTACCGGAGCTGTGTAAGATTGACTTTTCTGGCTTTATCAGTTTTGCTTGTGGCTGCATGTAGTTTTGCGTCCGCTCAGATTCAATTAAGTTTGCTTTGTCATTTTGAGAAAGTCTTTGAGATGTATGTGAAATATAAAGTGTGCTGGTGATCTCTCCCCCACCCCCCCCCTTTACTTACAGGCCTCACTTTCAATCCACTTGAATATGTTTACCAAAACCTGTTGTACCTCTACTTAATTTTAACATGACCTCTTTCTATCCATTAAATAAAATTGAGTGGTCAATTATCTCTCTTCTGATTGGCTGTTTGGCACTTCACAAGTGAAACGAGACATTATATTCCCACTAATACTACAAATAAATTTTTACGAATCATTGCTTAATTTGAAACCCAGGAAACCCTGATGTAAAAAGGCGTGAAGTCTGTACCTTTGGAAACCTATGCAAAGATACTTTTGCTTCCTGGTAAGTCTAAACATCTATAATATAATTGCACAGTATATCAAATTGTACTATTTTAAAGTCAAGTTCTCAAATGTTCTGCAGCCCAGAGCCCTTTTACCTGTTAAATTTTCACAGACCCTCTCTGAAAAAAATTCAACTATTCACATGTAAGGCTGATTTACAATATGCAGAATAAATTCTCTGCTCTTTTATGGACCGAGAGAATGTTTTCCTGTACCTTTCATCATCAGATTTGACATTTGTTTGAGATTTGTTGTTATGGTTAAATAAATGTTACTTAATTTGTTGTCAACTCAAACAGGGTACTAAGTATAACTGCTCAAAAATAAACATAATACATTGCTGTAAAAAAACAACAACAATATTTTTAGGTTTGATTTAATAAAAAAAAAAAAAAATTCAGATTTTCGATCAGGATTTAAGACAACGTGAGAAACATTACGCTTTCATGCTTGTGCAAAACCTAGATTGTAGAGAGAAGATTTCAGGGTTCTGTCAGTCAAGTAGCACAGGCCCTGGGGTAGCAAAGGATCCCCACAGCCTCACACTACCACCACCATGTTTCACTGTTGATGTGCTGCTCTTATCAGGACTGCTGTGTTAGCTTTACGACAGTGGTAATGGGAGCCGTTTTACAAAAAGTCCCACTTTCGACTTCCACCAAACATTTATTTCAAAATGCTTGAGGCTTCTTCGGGGAGATTTTTTTTTTTTGTTTTTTTAAGGCAAATTTGAGACGAGCTGTTATCTTCCTTTTGGGCAGCAGTTGTTATAACCTTGCAACTCTCCCATGGCTACCATTTTTGCTAGCAGAATCATGAACACTGACCTTTTCTGAAGCACACAAGCCCTGCAGTTCCTTAGATGTTTGTCTGGGTTATCGCATGACCTAGGCAAGCTGTTCATACACTTTTGGAGGGATTCTCTGTTCCAGTGCTCTTCCATTTGGAGATAAAGGGTGGTTCTTATTGTGGTTTGAGTCTCAGAGGTTTAAAGTGTTTGTATTCTCTGGAATCATCTCCGGACTCGTACATTACATACCCCTCTGAAGATCTGAAGCAGGCTGAATATGGCAATTGTGCAAGCATAAAAGAAATCAGGAAGAGGTAAACGCTTTTACACAGCGCTGTAAATGTGATAATGGTTGACTCTTATTTCCACACACACACAAAAAAAAGCACAACATGGACCCTCTAGCTATACTTAACAGACCACCAGGGAGCCAGGGACCCCACTTTGAGAGCCAGTGGCTTTAAGTATGGAAAATTCAGCAAAAAAAAGGCCTTTGGAGCTTGGCGTAAAACCTGAAGAGTGGCAGAATTTCTGTTTCTTGTCGGCTCAGATGCAAGTGTGAAAATGTAAGCCTTTGGCTCCTGTCATTGCTTTGGTTGTACAGAGAGATGAATAGAAATGCAGTTGGGACTTGGGAAAATGATTTCATTCAGTCCAAGGCACTGCCGATCACCAGGTTCTGATGAAGGATAAGACTGTGTGTGTGTGTGTGTCATCAGTCACCTGTTCGTTCTTTTCTCATCCTCAGCCAGGTGATTGTAGTGTTATGATTTGTTAATGTAACACACAGCACTGGGAAATGGAGCCACAAGTATTTAAAGTGCTAAAAAGAAAGTTTGTGTGCGAGAGTGCGCATGTGCTTAGTAAACACTACCTGGAGAGACTGAGCCTCTGATTGCTTCTGCCACTTTGTGGAAGTATATCTGAGCTGCTGATCAATCTTTTCCTTCCCCCCTGCAATTATCTTGCAGCTCTGAGCTCATCAGCATGTAAGGCGTCATGGATCTGAAGCTGACCAGAAACCCGTGCACTTCGAAGCACAGAGTATTTAATAAGCACTTTGCAAATCACGCAGCACAGGGGAACTTGCACCGTTGCCCACTCGTGCACTCTCGCACATGTGTATCTTCCTGTCTTAAGCTCACCGCTGAAGACAGTTGAAGATGTGTTGCCATCAACTCAAACCAATCTGGTCATACTCCTCATATACCTCTCTCATCAACAAGGTACTTCCAGCTGCAGGATTCTTTTGTTGTTGTTGTTTCTTGCACCATTAAACATAACATCTAGAGACTGTTGTGTTTGAAAATCCCAGGAGATTGTCCCTTTCTGAAATTTTTGAACCAGCCCATCTGGCACCGGCAGCCATGCCACATGCTAGCGAAGAAGAATCCAGAGAGTAACAGAAGTGTACTTTGGTAATAACAGTAGATGCAAACAGAATTAATCAAGGTTCCCAGAGAAATGGGCCGTTTCAGACAAAAAGTCCAACATCTGCTGTGCAAGCAAAGTGCACAGACGCTAAGCCAAAACAGAAGCCATATACCTTGACGATGACTTGTCCATAACTTGTCTATTTTTTTCTTCTTCCTGCTGTCAGACTGAGCAGATCATTCCTTGACTGAGCTTGTCTTTCCTTTATTTGAAGAACCAGACAGATTTCAGGAGCCATCAGGAAGATGATAAATTCATTCTCGCACACTTTTACCTTTTTATCATGCTTCAGCGCATTTAACACGTCAGCCAATTATGTAGCAGCGGCTCAGAAGAGATATTCTCAGATGTTTAAATAAAAGCTTTTAAAGGCCAAAGTGTTAATTTGAACATTTAGCGTAGTGCCGTGTCTGTGTTTTTGTGCGCAAAGGTGCATTTAGTGAAAGGCAAAATGTCACTGTAACCGCTTTTGTACTCCCTTCACACCGAATTAGTCTGTTAGCCCGAATCTTCTCGAGGTCCTCGGTGGTCTGTGTTTTTCTCGGTCGTAGTGAATGCTATTGTGTTATTGCTTTACTTTCCTTAAGACTCAGCTTCTTCGTGGAGAATAAGAGGCAGAACTTTGCACTAAAAGCACTTTTCTGGGTTTTATTACCTGCCTGCCTAACAAAGGGAAACGTCATCATTAGCTCTTTAAATACAATTCAGATTACTGGATGCCCACAGACAGGTGATTCTTCTTAATGGTGTAGGAGGCGCAGGGCAACTGCTGTGTGGTCCACCTGGCCACCTCTCTTTTCTAATCAGTCCATCTGATGTGCTTTCGATTATTTATTTATTTTTTTTCCTCTCTCTACCCCGATCCAGATGGTTGATGTAGGCTTGGTTGCAACAGGCAAAAATTTTTTTTATTTTTTTTATTTTTTCAAATATATTATTTCAGCATGGAGGGCGGCACCGTGGTGCAGCAGTTAGAAGGTTCTGAGTTCGTACCTGTTGGCCGAGTGGAATCTCTCTGTGTGGAGTTTGCATGTTGCCTACGTGGGTTTCCTCCGGGCACTCTGGAGACATGCAGGTTAGATCTAGCGGTCACTCTGAATTGTCCCCGGTTGGCTGTTTGTCTCCATGTTAGCCCTGCGATAGATTGGTGACCTGCCCAAGGTGTACCCCATCTCTCATCCACAGTCAGCTGGGACTGGCTCCAGATTTCCCGTGACCCTTAACGGATAAGCGGCACAGGTAACGGATGGCTGAATTTGACTAGGGAAGATTTTCTGCAGTCTAAACTTTCCCAATGGCATTAATTAGGAGTGAGTGATATGACAAACGTACATCATGATTCTCGAACACATCTCTACAATATTTTTATATATTACTTTTATATAGATGTAATTCTACAAAGTAGCAGCAGTTATGGAGTTTTAGACACAGGAGCACCGGTGAGGTCAGAAACTGACGTGTCTGGTACACAGTTGGTGTGTCAGATCATCCCAAAGACTCTGGGCAGGACACTTGAGTTCTTCCGCTAAAACTTTGGCTCTCCATGTCCTCCTGGAGCTGGCTTGGTGCACAGGAGCACTGTCCTGCTAGAACAGGTTTGGGCCTATTGATTCCAGTGAAAGGAAATTTTGGGGCATGTGGATGCGATGGTGAGGTTATTTTGGCTATATTGTGCATCTGTTTGCCTTCTGGAAATTTATAAAATTAGACTACTAATAAATACAGGTAGTCCTCAATTTATGATGGAGATGCATTTTGCCACACTCATCGTAAGTCAAAAATATTGTATGTTGAACCACTTAGCCTAGCTTAGGTATCTCAGGCTATCTTAGCCCAGCTTAGCCTACCTTAGCCTAGCCTACCCACGAGTCTTTTCCTGTAGAAGATATGATTTTGAATTAAAATTAGCTCTTGAAGTGCACCCCCCTTCCCATGGTAATGCACTGTACAGTACACAGATGCACTAGGTAACTCCGTCAGTCGAGGGAGAGTGTGTGAGGTATTGCACAAGGTGAGCGATCTGGTCATCGTCTGCATACTTCCGGGTGTCGTCCACATACTTCCGGACGTCCGCGTATGTTACACGCTGTTACACTGTGAATTTTAAATATTTTCTAAATATTTTATGATTTTTAGCATATCGCAATAGTCATCGTAACTTTGGAAAAATTGTAAGTCAGGCCATCGTGACCCGGGGAGCACCTGTACAACTCTTGGCAGGGTTTTTGTTGCAATATTCTACTGATATTTTTCTTGTTTATATACATAAATTTCAATAATCCTGCAAAAGTATAACCTTATTTTTCAAAGCCAAAACCAATGAAGTGCGTTCCAGTTGTCCATTCTGACTGTAAAGTAAGAAGGGCGTCACTTCAGTATAGACTACCACCATGGACCGATTTTGTTCGATAGATGTGACCTTTACTTAATGTGAAGTGATGATGCATGCACCCACTTGAACAGCACTCTTCCTCACAAGTACCATCTGCCTTATCTTTAAATCTGGTATAATGAACTTAAAGCTTATGCCCCATTGATAAATCGTCGGGCTACGCTAATTCCAGAGCTGCTACTTGCAGGACGAATCGATCACTCAGAGCCAGACACTTTGTCTCCTGGTTTAATGAGGGGGGACGGAGTGAGGGAGGGGGCGTGAGCGCTGAGCGGGCGTTGCGATTCACTGGGAGATGGACAGCTGCATTGTGCCGCTCCAACGTGTCCAATATTGCGCTGATTGTCATGCAAATTCCCTGCCCGCCGTTTCATTTGATGGAGCGTACAGCAGCACTGAAATCATCCGAGCTGTCAAAGTGACGCGCGGCGAGAGAGGAATTTCGTTCCCGACTGAGCTGAATGAAGCAGATCAGTGATTAAACTGAACCAGGAGTGAGGAATGCGTAGGCTCCCAAAGGCCTCGATTTAACATGCAGCAATTTTTTCATCATTGCAGTTTGTGATGCGAGATCTCGCAATCAGCGATCATGTACAAAAGGTAATTGTTGGAAAAATGAATTTGTTGCACAAAGGTAACTTCAGACTCAGAAAAGAGGTGTAGTCCACTGTATATTCTACTAGGGCCAATTTCCCAACAGGGCAAAGGTCTCTTTGGTGTGTAATTGAACAAGATGCTAGTTTGGAAGGACAGTATTTGAGAGTGACATTATACAGCTAGATGTTTGTGGCTTTTCACCAAACTGTTGTCTCAAATCTATAAGCATCGAGTTGTATAGAATGTCTCTGAATGCTGTAGTATTACAATCTGTCTTAACTGGAGCGAAGAGACCCAAACGTGTTCAAGCATGACGGCGCTCCTGGGCACAAAGCCAGCTCTGTGAAGACTCAATGATGCACCAAGGTCAATGTGGAAGAACTCGAGTGTCCTGCACGGAGCCCTGACCTCAACCCCACTGAACACCTTTGGGATGAACTGGAATGTTGACGACACACCAGGCCTCTTTAACTGCCCTCTTGTGGCTGAATGGATATATCCCCCAGCCACATTCCTGAGCCTTGTGGTCAGCCTTCCCTGAAGAGCCAACTGTGTAAATGCAGCAACAATATTAACACCAATAGTTTTGGAATAAGATGTTGGGTACTGAGGTGTTCACATACTTTTGGTCATATAGTGTATTCTTTACTTCATACAAACTACAGAGGCATTTAATGTGTAGCATTTAGGCATAGTCAGTAGAATGTTTGTTTTACTGAATGACTTTTTAGCCATTTTTTTATTTAACAAATCTGTCGAACTATAAGTGTCCACTTTCTAGCCAGTCCTTCAATGGGTGAAATGAAAGCGCTGGTGAGTTTACTTTCTGAAACATTATCTTTAGTGAAGTTTAGCGAGAGAAAATTCAAGAAATATATATTCAAGGGTAATTGGTTCATTCTCTGTCCCCCTTTTTTTTCCGCAGTTGGGATATAATCAATTTTGACACTTATTTCTTATGAAATGGAAGAGGGAACCTGGAATACATAGCGAATATAAAACCTTTAATGCGGTACTTCCATCAGATCATGGTAATCACTGAAACACGCTGTGTTTTGAAATTATTTTTGCAGTGGAAAATTTGAAGCACTTATAATACAAAAGAAAACTTTTTATTGGGAACAGGATTAGTGACTGAAGTGAAAGTTTTCATGCTCTACATTACACAGGTTTGATTAGACAGAGACAGACGGTGATAGATGGACAGACAGAGATTGATACGGACGGGTCAGACAGACAGACGGATACAGAGAGACAGAGACTGATGCGGACGGATACGGAGACAGATGGACAGAGCGACGGATACGGACAGGGCGATGGATACGGATATAGACGGACAGAGCGACGGATACGGACGTATACAGATGGACAGAGCGACGGATACGGATACAGACGGTCAGGGCGACTGATATGGACGGATACGGACAGACTTTATTAATCCGAAGGGAAATTTGGTTGTCCTAGCAACCAGGTATGTTGACAAAGTACAAATGCGGCATAAAAGCAATAGTAAAGTATTACAAATAAAAATGGAGAGCTACAGTAGAAATAAAATATATATATATATTTCTAAAATATATACATTTATATTTACGTGTGTATGTAAAACGATGAAATGAAATATTCAAGTGGGGCATTTGGTGCAGTTTGAAACTGAAGATATGAGATGAGGTACATTATTAAATTAAGTGTGTGTGTGTGCACGGCTAAGGCGGAGAGAAACAGGGCTCACTTGGCTAATGGTTTGTCTATGATGATGCAGATGGAAATAGTATATGATGCATGATAAGTAATGTTTATTATAATATGATACTCTATGTATAACTTTCTGTATTCCTCAGTAAAGGGTGCGACAGCACAATGTGACGTTCTCTCTTGCGCAAATGTACAAAAAATATTGTGCTTATGTAGTGATTGGGATGTTATCTCCGATCATAGCTAGAGTTCCATCTTGTCCAAGGGGTTATTTTTTTGGGGTTTTTTTTTTTTTTGCATTATTTCTAATGTTGTATTGGTTTATCATTTTTTGGGGGGAAAATTAAATAAATAAGTCTAGATTTGCAATGTTTTTCTAAAACACGTCACATGTGCTGTCATGTGATGAAGCTTTGTTTACCGGTAGCATGTTTTTCAGCTTCCTTATTAGGCGAGAATAACAAAGTGAGGTTTTACAACGGTGTTGGTAATCCCTAAAATGACGAGAGTCATTAATAAGCCAAATGTAATGAGTCGGAAAATATAACGGAATACAAAAACTGTCCGTCATCATGGTGATGAAAAAGACTCATGGTAATGAGGAGGGGAGTCTGTTGGCCCAGATTGCTCAGGTCCAGTGCAGATCATCTGCACCCAGTTGTCTTTGCTCAGCATGTTACTGCTCAACGAGACGGTATTTGACAGCTTTTATCCATGTTGAGATTATTTAAAGGGCTTCAGTGTGATTCAAAATGTTATGACATGATAAAATGTTTTCTTCTGTGTTTCAGAGCCCCAAAGGGATAGGGTTTAAATGTATTCTCCGGGTATTGATGCTGAAATTGTTCCCTTGTACATGCAGGTTGTCTAGTAACAGTTTCGTCACAAGGTTTAGAGACAGAACGGTGAACTGTAGCTGCTTTTTATCCTTTTGTGTCTCACACAATCGAGTGTTGGGTTCATGCTGTGTGATTACTAATCGATGAAAGTCAGTCTTCATATATGTTACAGTCCTTAGGCTCCGTACCTGATCCATTCAGCTGCAGAGCTGGCAGGGAAGAAGAAAAAACAAAAGGGAGAAATCTTTGAGCTGAAGATCTTTATCTATATCATATCTAGTAATTCCAGAGTAAACATGGAGTCCAGTAGTGGGTCTGTGCCCTCAGCTGAAAATCTTTTAGTTCACATGGCTTAGGCTCGGATCTTCAGGGCGAATGTGCCTTGATGCCGGGCTTTATTAATACTGCAGGGTTGCCAAGCAGGGATTAATTCATGTCTTGTTAGGCTTTAATACCTGCACATGCTTTCGGTTCTCTGCCTATTCAATTAAAGTGAATGACGCAACCAAATATTACTTCGTGTATTTATCAACATGATTTTTTTTCGTTCCACGAGTTTTATTCCACCACTTTTGTGAGTGTCTTTATGCTCTTGACAGTGAAAATCTCTCCGCTAGGAATCTGACCTTCCTAAAAATCTATCGACGCGGTTGTATGTTGTATGACTCCTATTGCCTTAATATGATGTGGTGTATGTCCAAAAAGTATGTAGACACCTGATCATCACACTTGAATACGGGACCCAAACTGAGCCAACAAAGGTAAAACCAAGCAATTTTACCAGTCCTCAGCCCCAGTGAGCACCTCTGGGATGACCAATGAGTGCACCCCAACACTCCTCATCCATCAGTAGTGATCACTAATGCTCTTTTGATCCTCTATGGAGCAATTCTCCAAATTCTGGCAGAAAGCAAAGAGGGGGACAAATCTGGCACGTTGGGAGGGGGGAAGCCACACATGGGTGTGATCGTCAGGTGTCCAATTGTAATATGTGTAGGCCTTAAGTCACGCTGGAGATGCATTCCGCTATACCCACCGTAAGTGGAAAATGACATGGGCCGTAGTAGCTTGAGCCTAGCCTACCGAAGAGTCTTTTCCTGTAGGAGACATGCCAGCGCGTTTAGAAGAAATGCTTTTGAATTCAAATTAGCTCTTGAAGCACACAAAGAACCACCCGGTAATGCACTGTACAGTACGCCGATACACAAGGTAACTCTGTGAGCTGCAGGAGAGAGTGAGGCATCACGCAAAGCGAGTCATGCGTACATCCGGGCGTCGTCCAAACGCATTGTACGTCATACATCGTTGCAGCTGACCTGCTAGAGATGCCTGCCCACGAATCTTAAATATTTTCCAACTATTTTAGAATTTTTAGCATAGCACATTCGTCATAGTAACTTTGAAAAATCATAAGTCGTGCCATCGTAACTAGGGGAGCACCTGTAGTTTGTGTGTCCAGGTAAATAAGGCATGCTCGACCATCATCATAGAAGTGGTGAGAAGATTGGGAAATGGTGTGTGAGTATACGGGGGGTTATGTTTATTACTAAATGTTTTGGAAGTCTGGAAGGTTTAAAAAAAAAAAAAAAAGATAGTAAATGATGGAGATATTTAAGTTAAGTAAGTAATCCATGAATGTCTTTTGTCGCTTTAGAGATTCCGTATGTGTATGCAGACATAAGTGAAGAGCACCAGACTTGTATCTTGTCCTGTCTTTACAAACTTGACCTGAATACTTCACTCCGAATTGCTAATCTGGCTAAACACGATTCAAATCATTCACTGTGACGCAGCGACATGTTCCTTTCTAATTACCTATTTATGGTTCTTTGATCCAGTAAATCGGTGTTCTGTTTTAGTTGAGTAATGTTGGCACTTCCTACACCAAGAGAGCTCAGTGGTCCGTGCGCTGATGAAGGTGGACGGGAGCAAGTCTGGACTCCGAGAGCGTTTAGTGCCACCGCCCTGCTCTGTAAGACTGACCCTGTCTCCGAACCCCGCACTTCCTGCTGTCATGGCTGAGAGATGATGTTTGTGAAGGGAAAAGTTCCTCAGTTAACAACTGCATTCTGTTCTGTTCTGTTCTGGTGTTTTCTTACTCAGTATTAATCTTTTTAAATATATTGCTGAGGGTGTTATGACTTGATTTCACTTCACATCCCAAACCCTGGTTTAAAACCTAACTAAAACCTAGAATGACTGACAGTTGAGTAGGGGTCTTGAGCTCTCCTACAGTAAATGACACCCCTGTGGAAACTCCACCCCTTCCCCGCCCATCTCACAGTAGTGATGTATTAGCTATTGTCTCAACTCAAATTTTTTTGTTTTTTTTTTTTGTTTTTTTTTTTTTTTGTTTCAAAGTTGCACCGTCACGCCAGACTCGCGTCCTGGCAAGGCAACCGGAGAATGTTTGGCGTTCATTATTGTGAAATAAAAGCGACCAGTGAGTATTTAACTATTAAGATATTATTCGTTACCTATATTTATTAGGGATACCACTGAAAAATCTCAGGAAAATGCTCAAAAAGGGCACTTTTGTTTTTTGTTTTTGTTTGCTTTTTGGGTTTTTTTTTATCAGGAATTTTTCATCAGAAAGCGAAGCTCAATCGTATGTATGATGAAGCGTCATATCAAATACTTAGCCGATTCTTTTACTGTTAGCTGAATGAGGATTAGTAAATGATTCTTCTGCACTGCTCAGCGCTCAGACACGTTCAAACAGATTGGGCACCAGCAGTCATCCGAGAAAAATGTCAGCCCTGTGGAAACATTTCAGGACATTACACAAGCACTTTGTAAAAGGACCATAGCTAAAATGTACTGTTAATTTCATTTATTATTATTATTATTATTATTATTATTATTGTTTTCAAACCCACATTCCCCCACCCCCCAATAAGGCTAAACATTATTCCTCTTTGCGATTGGCAGTGCAGTTTTGCTTCAGCTTTTTTTATCAGCCTTCACGTACTACACAGACAACTCGGACTCGTAGGTCATGAAACGCAAGGCTCCGCTTTCTCGAAAAACCAGCTCGGAAGGACCTGTCGACGATACAAACCAGAATACTTATCCGCACGGTGTGACTTTCAGTTCATTGCTGAAACGTTCCCCTCTCGTCATCAGTGATTCCATTTAAAAGCCGTTCATCAGCAAGCATTTTTGTCAGTAACACCATTAAAAAGATTAACACTGCCCTTAAATGTAACAGCTCATCATTACGCACTTCATTAGTTGAATAAATCGCGCTGGAACAGAAAGAGGACCGAAGTGTTTAGAGCAGAGGGACTTCATAACCGGAAAGTGGCCGAAGAATGTGTTTTTTAAATAAGATTTGGCCAGCAAAGATTCGGTGCTGCTGCTGGCACAAAGGTGTCCAGGTTTCGTAACGAGGATTAAACCATCCAGGCGAGTCCTTGCGATTTATTGCTGGGTGATGTTTTATGGTGCCTGAGTGACCTGATTCATGGCCCTTTGAAGGAGTGCTTTATTGATTTAAGGGTGTGTGTGTGTGTGTGTGAGCAATGATGATAAGAGGAAATGAGTGTGTTGTATGGCTTCAGGTGGTACATGTCTGTACTTCCTCTGCGGAGCATGGTGAAGCCCAGCCCTTCCTACGGACAGGTCTTAACAGTGGTCACAATTTGCTGAGCGTTCACCGAGAGTCTGCTCATCATGGTACAGGCTCCAGGTGGTTCCCTCACGTCCAGACCGCCACCGATCTCCGAGGGAGGGAAGAGAAGGATCGGTGCCTCTCTACACACGCGTCTACTCCCATCCCTGATCTTAGCAGGTAGGAGCTCTCATCTGTGTGAGCGCTGTTTGAGGATACATGCGCAAGTTTCCTCGTTCAGGACTTCATTTGTGGAGTAATAAGCGATTAGATCTTCTGCTCGGTGGTGGTCTCATGGGCTTGTGGGAATATTTTCCTGGCGAGAGCTTGAGCGTGATCTTGTAAGTCTGGGAGATGTTCCAGGTCCTCTGGGTGTGTCAAACAGAGCGAAACTTATTTCAGCTGCTGTTTATATTTCTGGTCCTTTCCTCTTGTCTCGCGCAAACATGTGCCGAGGATAATTATAGTATTCCGCATGCTCTGTTGTCCGTCGTTTTAATTGTATGTTATTCAGCAACCGACCTTTTACCTTCTTCAGCCTCATCCTACAAAGGCCAGAATTCGTAGTCATTGGTAAAAAGGGGCGCGGTATTGATTAGGAGGATTTGGAGAAATCTTTGAGGCTTATTCTTTTAAATGCTAGAATCCAAACGTTCCCACACACGATGGCTGCAGCTGTGATGAAGGGTTTTTCCATTCAAAAGGTTTGAGTCGGGAGTACAAATGGGTCTCGAAAGCAAAATGTGGGAATGGACTCTCCTTGTACTTTTTTTTTTTTTTTTTTTTTTTGCTTATAAGCTGTCAGTCTTTATTATTTATTTATTTAAAAAAAACGTTTGTTTTTATATTTCATGTGACTGGGGTTTAATCGGGAGTGTTCCTTATTGCTTACTGAGGTTTGGGTCCAGCAGTCTGATGAACGGTAAGGACAGCAGCTGGTTTGCACTGGATAGTTTAGTGTTCAATGTATGTAAAGATGTTTGTAATGTTATTTCATTTTATGGGGGATAAATAATCATTCATTAACAAGTTTGAAGCCCTAGGTGGTGTCCGCATACATAAAACGGTATAATGAGGGGTGGCTGTTGACTTTTATGAGGGTCTGTCTGATGTACTAAGATTGATAAGTAAACTAGAGTGCTTTTCGGGCCTCTTATTTCTGTCCGGACCCGAACCCGACAGAGCAGTGACCGAACCCGTCATGCATTTATATGTTTCTGTCCGAACCCAACCCGAACCCGATTGGAATTTTAATGTTTGGCCATTTTTGGGTGCTCTGAAAGGAGGTGCGCTTCGTACTGGGAACAGAAAGTAAGTTTACTATTTTAAATATCAAATGTTTTTGTGCTGACGTGACCGAACCCGAGTAACATTTCGAAATATCTGTCCGAACCCGACCCGACCCGACCCGTCGGGTCCCGTCCATGGTATCCATGCTCTAAAGTAAACGTGGCTTGGTATGGTAATCAGGAGTCCAGTTTTCCTCTATGTCCTGTCTCTTACTCTTAAATATGCACCCAATATCGATTTAAAATCCTCACCATCGCTGTGCATTAAGAACTGCAGGAAACTGCAACAGTTTTTGTTAGATTGTGAGTCGAAATGAAGAAAACTAAGACTAAAGATGACTGACTGGTGCAGCTCCAACTCCTGGGAAAAGGAGCAGTCAGTCCAAAGCTCAGCAGCAGTCGGGGCCAACGATCCTTGTAAAACATGCTCACTTGTCGAAATCATAACTCAAGCCAAGACACAACAGGCAGCTAGTAGTGACCACGGAGACGTATTTTTGTTTGATATTTTAAAAAAAAAGTTGTTTAATACGTTTGAAAGAAACTGAATCCCCTAGTTTGGCAGCACTTGGGTTTGGGCACATATCGGTATCGGGCATCGTTTCATGATCGTAGTAATTCTTGCATGTTTTATTTGGTAGGCCTGGATATTTCGAAGGAATGCTCATGAGTGATCATTTCCCCCCCACTTTATCAGGAGTCAAGTCAAGTATTGTATCGACTTTGTTTACTGAGGACTGAAAAGGCGACCTTGGCACACACATGGCTTTTATGCCGCTGAGTCAATGTGCTGTTTGTGAGAACCAATTAAGTCTAGTGTGTCTTTGGGGAGGTTTTAGTGAGGCATCTATAAGCTGCGTAATGAGAGTGGGCCATTCAGACCCGTTCAATCCCTCTCTCATTCAGTCGGGCGTAACGTATACACCCACACAGCGCAGAAGGCATCATCCAGCTCAACCTCAGCAACCCCCCACACCCCCCAACTCTCTTTCTCTCTCTCCAGAAGTTCAAAGCCTAGACCGCGAGACGGGTTTGTTTCACTTTGAGCTAAATGTTTTGTCCCTTATGGATTTCAGCTTTATTAGATTGCGAGTTGCTTTCAGTGTTAGCCACAGCTGAACGCGTGATTAAGTCTGAGATAGGCAACCAACTAGCTCAGAGATCCTCAGGGCCGTGACGGTGAGCAAGGAGACCGTTAGTCTGATCAGGAGCGCTTTATCGTTAGCAATCAGTGCGCTGTGGCCAGCTTTGATCTTGATAAGTGGTCCCCAAGCAGGCAGTAGCCACCCAGCGCATTAATAATGCATTGTGCTGTCTTCTTCAGTTAGACATCCAAGAGCGTGCAGCTCATTCGTGAATTCATTTTACGGGACACGCTGGGATTAGCCACCAGAGAGCGTGAGACAATTTGGCAGTATAGCAGCTGTGAGTATAATGTCATGCTTAGGTCCAAGGGGTAATCCAGAAGTAGTCAGGGGTAAACAGTGTGTAGGGAGATTTGATGGGACCTGCCTGTAGGTAGGTGCGCGGGACAGTTTAGCCGACTTTGGAGCTCTAGTTCTGCTATGGAGCTGTCTGTCTATCTGTCTATCTATCTTACTTGGCAGTTGGGGGGATTTATAAACGTACCCAGGCATATCAAAAGTTCATTTTTGAAGCATGTATTTCTAGAGACTTCCTTCTAGCTGCTCTGCCATAGAGTAGCTAAGTTGGAGATCCCCCACAGAAGTACTCCAACTTACTTGGTGTCGCTCTGCAACATCAGCAGCCTTACAACTGGGATTTTTTTTTCAGTAATCCTCTCGACAGTCTGAAGACACCTGTCAGAGGGTCCAGGTTGACCTGAATGGGGTGCTGTTGATTCCTTTCCTTTGCTTTTGTATTGTACAATCACTCTGTTGACTATAACAAGAGGAATCCCAAGGTTTTGTGCAATCATACGCTGAATAAGTCCACCCTCAGCCTGACCCACAATACAAACTCTTTGGAAATCACACAACACTTTTACTTCTGGTGTTCGTGACATGGCTAGTTGCTATAAATAATAATAAACTGTAATCTGAAAATAAAAGTAATCATATAATTGACAAGTTTGAAGCATCAGGTGGTGTCTGCACAGATAAAACGGTATAATGAGGGGTGTGTCTTCACTTTTGTGCTGCCTGTTTATTATTTATTTTAAGGTTATTTATTATTTTTGTTTGCAATTTTAACATCTGTTGGTAACAGAGAAAAGTGCGCATTGCTTTGCATTGTTTATTTTATTTTATTTTACTTTCCTTCATAAGGATTTTCTGGGGTTTGAGTTGAATCAAATCATGAGCGCTGGGTGTATGGTGAATGGAATCGACTCGTGACTGGAGTGTCTTGTTGAACACCTACCGTAAGATGGAACTGACGATGGCGTTAGTTTTGGACCTTTGCAGGAATCGGAGACATGCATGGACACATCTTGCATCCCGCTTCAGGGAGGAGTCCTTGGTGGAGTGATACCTGACTCCAGATTACTTTTTGGGCATAAAATAATGATGGTGCTTGAGTGGAAATTCATGCTTGACTCTTAATTTATTAATATTGCATTTGATATGTCAAAGCATCCACCATCACCTGAGCTCTGCCTCCATTTATTTATTTATTTATTTATTTATTTATTTATTTATTTATTTATTAAAAGGTGACGTACAGAGAGGGGGTGGGGTGGTTGGGTCCAGTGACGTGCAGTGTGGTTCATGGCTGGTGAGAGCAGTAGCATTTCATTATGTGATTTCTGCATTCATTTGGTTTTCTTCATTGAACTCTCAGTTGCCGGTGTCTACCTTACACACACACACACACTTTATTTATTACCTCCTGTTTCGCATTGAAAGTCCAGTTTAGAAAATTGTTTGAGCTTGGATATAAAATCCACCATTGTAAAAACAGGTGAGGCGAGAGGGGGAAAAAACATCACAGCACTTGACTCGCTCGTGATCATGGACTCTAAGATTGTTGATAGCTCGCGGTCACTTACTCTGCGGAGTAGCATAAGAACGTCTGGGCTCACGAGTGCCCCCTATCTTGAGGCAAGAGAACTGCCTGCCTCACCCAGGGCCTCTTCACTGCCGTTGTAAGATCGCTGAGCACACGAAA
>JAQLOM010000034.1:21316144-21329499 GCA_030068315.1 Chrysichthys thysi
ATGTGTAGCTGCTGAATTGAAGGATACCATTAACCCTGGCGTGAAGCAAGCATCATTGTAATTGCCGGTAAAGCAGGTGTTTTCTTGTCTGATAAGATCTCGTCTGATTCGCCCCTTCAATATAGTCTTCAGCCCTCTCCATGAGTCTATGGTATTTTAATAGTGGTCAATAAATTTAATAGTAACATGTGTTACTGAAGCTATTGTTATGGCACTTAGATAACATCGCCACCTCTTCTAGGATCCTGACTAACAGCATTTTGGTTTTACTAACCAAACTGGTTTAGCTGAGAAGGAACTTGCACAGGAACCCTATGGAACACCATCAGGACCAACAGCATGCCTTTTACATTTGTCGTTGTTCTCACATATACCTTTTTACCATCAGCAGCATTCCAGTTCAGGTTCAGGATCCACTTTCAGATTTTCAGTCACTTCCTGTAATGTCCTGCCCTGTTTTTTTTTGTTTGCTTTAGTTTTGTTTTGATTTTGGAGTTTCTCCTATTTTCTTCCAACCGTGCACGGAGGGTGATGGATAAAGGCGTGTGTCCGTATAGCATTCCTTCTGGCAGAAGAGTGCTGGCAGGATATGCTGGGGAGTGCTTTATCACGGAGCTTCATTTATAAAAAAAAAAAAAAGCACTCGCATGCTGGGTGTCAGTTTTGTTTTTATGACCGTAATATCTTGATAACATATCATCCCTAACTCCATGTGATCATTTGCCTGAAAAGGAGGTGCTGTATGATTGGTTGTCATAAAAGTGACCTCAACATCAGTGCCTTGCTTGAACGTTCAGCTTTCTCTTAACTAGAATCTCCTGTAGCGGCCGCACAGAAAAGTTGGAGCGCTCTGGATAAAAATGACACCGGATGCAGAGCTTTTTCTCTAGGTGGCCAGCATGCACAAAACACATTGCAAATGCACTATATAGACACCTGCCCTAGAGACATGCTAGGCAACTGCGTCTTTTCAAAGTGCTGCTCATCACAGGGCAGCACACCGTGCAACACACCTGAAATCAACGCGCTGTCTGCCATCTTCTACATACATGAGCTCACAGATGGCCATGATTAGCTGGTGTCACTGTGATTGATGGGAGAAAGAGAGAGTATACCATCCCTCCCACCTCGAAAGCCCAGCCATTTTTGCCTTCTTTGAGTCCCGTTCACATGATTATATCAGGATTCAAACTCGTCATCTCTGGTTGGTATGGCGAACACTTTTAGTGATGATGAAAACGTAAGAGCTTCTTATTATGACTGCATAAAATCTGAAATCACGGAGACCATTTTCCTGACTTTGCTTTTTATGTTATGCAAATATAATATTTTACATAATCAAAGGCCTTTCAGAAGTGAACAGCCACGCGTTCCACTTTCTGACTGTTAATTAGCGTTGTTTAAGGTGGGTTTTTTTTTTTTTTTTTTTTTTAGTTTAAAGTACCCAGTGTTTAGGTGTCTGTGTTTAATGTCAGAGTAACCTTGGAGACACTGACAGGGAAATGTGTCTTATTGTGGGAAGCTGTTCAGATGCGTGTATGCAAAAATGCTCCTTTTAACCGAGACCGTAAAGTAAAAGCACTTGAGTGCACATAAAGTACCAAGTGCTGTCGGGTGAATGGAGGAGTTCTTGTTCCATTGCACCAACGCTGTGACGGCCTCCCACCACGCATTCACTCCCATGATGTATAAACACACTCACTGTGGCAACAGCCATGGCAAAGGATGTGTCGCTCTGACTTGGAGCCAAGCAGAACGGCAGGAGCACACACTTGAGAGCGGCACAGATGGACAGTGTGGACTTGCATGTAATAAACAAACCAGATAAAAACATAACCAATATAAACATAATAATAGGCATAACAAGGGAACAGTCACCACGCACTCCAATTATTTTTATTCAGTTAAATAGTAAAGGAGCAGGTTGTGCAGGGGGGAATCAAAAAGTAAAGGCAATTTTAAAATCGCACGATAACCTGGAGAGCAAAAGACAAAACATGGAGTGGAGACATCCATCTGTCAGCCCTCCCCCAAGAAAATCATGATGGCGCATGGACAAACAGTGAACAGTGCAAGTTACTGTGCATTGCTGTGAAAGGAGCTTAAACCTGCAATTCGCAGCAAAAGAAGAGGAATGTTGTCCAAAACGGTCTTGCTGCACCATGACAATGCACATCCTCATACAGCAGCAGAGACTGTAGAGACAGTGCAACGGCTCGGTTTCAAGCATCTTCCACGTCCTCCTTACAGCCCGGATCTGGTGCCGAGCCATTATCACATCTTCAGTCCACTGAAGGAGGCGCTGTGTGTTCACAGATTCACCTCTGATGAAGTAAAGGAAGCGGTGCTCACCTGGCTTTGGGAGGTGCAGTCACAAAACATCATCTGTGGGAATACAGAAGCTAGATGAACAATACAACAAATGGGTCATCTTACATGTGGATTGTGCGAAAGTGACGTGTTCAGTTTCTTACAGTTGCTTCTGTTAAATCTGTTAAATGTATTTTGCCTCTACTTTTTAATTCTCCCTTGTATTTTGAGCACTTAAAGGTTCCTTATGAGTTGCAGTAAGGACATTACTCTTCCTGCAAACTGGCCCTGCTACAGCTCATTTTAGAGCAGAAAAAGCAACCCTAAGTCTATAATGAAGATGGTAAGTCCCACTGCATGATTGCCTTGTTAAAAAACAAAAAACAGTTGGTTATTTCTTACAAATATGACTATACTGGGATATAACTACACTTATTGCCATTATAACTCATTATTTGTTTAGATATCAGATTTGACTCATTATTAAACAGGCTCTCCAGCCTATTTTTTAATATCCTATTTCTTCTCATTGTAATATATGTCAGTCACTGTGTAGCCAATGCCTTTTTCTTCCTTGATAAAAGAAGTCACTGGGGCTCCAGTCACACCTGAATTCTTAACACAGACATAATGGTATTTGTTCTGCTTCTCTGGCCATCACAGCACATACCCTAAACTTTCCACATACCATGGGGAACGAGTGTGTGAGTTTGTGTGTTCTTTGGTCAAAACTGAACAGCAGATTCCTTTAATGGGTCTCCACATTAGCTATTTTTAGTTCCCCCGCTCGAAGGGGGAAAAAAAAACGACCAAGAAACTGGGTGCTGTGCTTTTGTGAGATGCTTTAATGCATGATTACCTCAGCTGTAGTCGTAGCTAAGGAGCATAAAGAACCCAGTGTACATCACTCAGCCGTGTATCCACTGCAGTTTTTAATTTAATTTTATTTTTTTACTTGGAGATCGTGCTAGATGTGCATCTTGTGGGCAAAGTGGATCATGCTGCAGTTCTTTGATGCGTCTGTCAAAGCTGCAACATCAACATCACCTGTTGGTTAGATCCTATCTTTTTAAACAGAATAATTCCAGACCTGAATGTGGATGCACTCTGGATTGGCTGAGGCTATTCCGTGGTATCTTCACTGTTTATATTAAGGACTGATGAGCACATTGATGCACTCCGGTGTGTCCTAAAGCACCGTAGAGCAAGTTCTTCACTGATATCATGCAACTAATTAGAAAGGATTGTTTTTAAGATTGTGATATACAGCGTGATGTGTGATTATTGATCCAGTGTCTGAAAGATGCCTTTAAAGTACTCAATATAATGAAATATAATTTAATATATACAGTATAAATACTATACAATTTAATGCAAAATGATGTCACAGACTATAGGCTGGTTTATACTACATGCATGACCTTATGTGCATGTGTAGATGTTGCATCGTACACACTCTCGCTTGTATATCTTATTTACATCTGGAAGATGAAGCAACCATGTTGGAAGATTTAAACAACCACGTTGCACCCACCCAGACCTGTCGCATCATTTCTGAACACGTACACAAGTGATGCTCCAAATAACGTCAGGATACAAGCAGCAGACATCTTGCATAGATGTATTTAAAAGCAAGAACATATGAGCTTTAAAAAGTTCAGCGGTCACTGCTCCATCACAGAGACTAACAGGCACCAACACCATGTTTTTTTCACTGGGACAAATGGGTACAGAAACCACATTCTTCTTTATTTGTATTTGAGGGCTGCAGGCCTGAAAATGTGCTCGTCAGACTCCGTTTCATGGGTCAGAAATTTGACAATGGACAGAGGTAAACAAACTTTTGGAAATTAAATTTAGAAAGCACAAAAAGCAGTGAGCTGGCAATTCAAAATACGGTCTATTCACTTTCTCAATCAAAGCACTTTAGAGTTTACTTGGAAGCAGGCAAATAGCAGCTTGTGGTCTCAGGTCTGTTGTTTTGGTTTGCACCAGAGCGTGATTGTTCTCACCTGGACAAATGAACCACACGGACAAAACACCCCAGGCTTCTATTCAAAGTGACTAAATGCTACTCATGTGAACGCATCCTAGAGATAAACCAGATAAGTATGTGGAAATGATTTAGTCATGATTTTCTTATTTATTGCGTGGAGTTTTACTTGTTGAATCTTTCTACCGGATGGCACGGTGGTGTGGTGGTTAGCACTATTGCCTCACAGCAAGAAGGTCCTGGGTTCGATCCCCGGGGGTCGACCTGGGTGTGGGTTTAAATGTTCTCCCTGTGTCCCCGTGAGTTTCCTCCGGGTACTCCGGTGACCTGCCCAGAGTGTAACCCTGCCTCTCACCCGAAGTCAGCTGGGATTGGCTCCAGCTTCCCTCCTCGACCCTGAACAGGATTAAGCGGGAATGAGTGAGTGTTTCTATCCCCATACCAACAGGGAGTTTTAAATCCTGTTTAGCTAGGTCCAAAATGGTGAACTTTTGAACTCTTGGAACATCTTTCAGCACTTACCATTTGCCTTGCAGGGGCACACCCAAAGACTCCTCTCTTTTGGAAGACATTTGGTGGGTCAGAGGTGAGGTCGTAGGTCAACGTGTTTATCTGTGTTCCACAGGGTTCTCCAGAGAAATGCCCAGAAGTGTCTCTTTTAGGCTCTCGAGAGGGTAATCCGAGTAGTTTATCTCTGTTCCACAAGATGTGCTGTTGCCACGGTCCTGTTTGGTGTGTAAGCTCTCCTGTCTTGGGTCATTCAGTCTGAGTGAATGACAGGCATTATAGTTTTGGTTGTTAAAGGAATGTATTTTGTCCGAAGGGGTTTTTATTGCCTCTGTCCACGGTTGAGCACATGTTTCAGTATTCGGGGTGGGGGGTGGGGGGATTACTACTCAGAAGCTACTTACAGTTAAAGTAAGAATTTTTTAAATGCATGATTCTATAATGTGAATTTAAAACTTTAACCATTATGTTGAAGTGTTGGTATGAGAGAAGGTCTTAACGGTACTGTTATAATGAAAGGAATAAAGTATTGTATTGTGTTATGGGAAGGTAATCAACAATGGAGTATTGCTTGACACAAAGTGGAATTACCTCCATCATCCCGAAGTTGATTATTTTTCAATGTCAGCATTTTCTGAAGTAGCATTTCCTGCCCCTCCAACCTGTAACAGTCATTTCCTCACACGTGTCTTTTTGTCCCTTTTTGATAAAGTTCATTAGCAGAATAATAAAAGAACCACAACTTGTCATGAAATTACAAATTCCTTCATCCGGAAGATGGAAGACTTATGGGCGAAAGCGGTTTCAAAGCACTCAAACTGGAGACTGGTGTTTCTGTTTAGAAAACGCCAGCAAGTCAGTGATTAAAGTTTCTCTCTGTTGAACAACAAAAACCTTTAAAACACATCCGCACGTCTCTGTGAATTAGCTGCCGTTATCAACGTGATGGTGTATTAAAATGAAACGGAAAAACGTTCCCCCAGTCAGCCAGAGGTCATTGTGAATCCGAATCCCGATGATACCGCAGCCATCCATGACCGGGAGCTCAAGAGAGCAAAATTGACCATGCTGTCAGGGAAGGAGGCGTGGCATACTCTCTCTGTCCTGTTAATACAGCACCACTAGCCAATCAGGCATCTGTGAGCTCATGTATGTGGAAGTCGGTGAGCAGTGCTTTCATCCGAGTGTGTTACGGCGCCTCAGACAGACGCAGATGAAGCAGTTTGAAAAGATGCAGTACCTGTCTCGGAGGAAACACTTGAACAACCTTTTGCCTTCCTTGGTTGGTAGCTGTTGTTTGAAAGGGCAGAGGAGTCCGGTGGCCTTGACAATTTGGGGAAGAGTACATGATTTGTCTTACAATTGGTCAGATCTGTTGTTTTAATCAGAATGAAACAAGAGTTAACACAACTAATAATCAACATCTTCCAACCAATTAGATTTAAAACTCAACAGCTCTGGTATAAATAATCGAACACAAGGAACAACCAATGAAAAGTCATTCCAGTGATTTTATTTATTTATTTACCTTTTTTTCCTTTTTATTATTTTTTTTTTTAGGTGTCCACACACAAGCATGTTAACATCACTGCACATTCTTCCGTCTTGAACAAAAAGTCGTTTCCTGTCTGAAAAGATTAATTTTACAGATTGAGAGCTTTATTTAAAAAAAAAAAATAAAAAACCCAAAACAATAAAAAAAAAACCTTTCACTAAAAATGGAACGAAAGTCTTCACCAAAAATGTGTCTTGCCTGAGAAACCAACAGCCATTTTTCCATTAGAAACCTTCCATTAGAAGTACGTTTTGAGTAAACAGATCCCCCCCCACCCCAGCAAAGAAAAGCATGTTGAACTTCAAGTCTTGTGGTGAACGTACACCGCAGATGTGGCAGATAGGGATCAGGTTGAAAGACACTGGAGTATTCATGTAAAACAGCACAGCAGTGGGTTCCATCCTGGGCACAGTGAACCTCCTGAAGGTGCTCATCTTAAATCACTCGGTCTTTCCTCTCCTCTCCTCCTCCCTGTTCTCTTTGCTTCTCCTCTCCTTTCCCCCATGTTCTTTTTGCTTCTCTTATCTTTGCTTCTCCTCTCATATCTCCTCTTCTCTCCTCTTGTCCCCAATCTTCTCTCCTCATCTCTCCTTGCTTGTAAAGGCGGCACATTTAACCTGAACACGCTTTAGTCTGTTTTGGGATGAAGCAGAATTATGTGCTTTGTGTTTCTTGTACCACCTCTGGGGAATTTTTCCAGCAAGAGATCATTGCACTTGGAATGTTTGCAGAGCTGTGTTTCTCTCGTGCGTGTGTGTGTGTGTGTGTGTGTGTGTGTGTGTGTGTGTGTGTGTGTGTGTGTGTGTGTGTGTACTCAGTGTGTTCTGTACAGCATGGCATACCAGGGACTTGACTTTCTCATGCAGCTGGTATCTAAGGAAGTGACCTCGGTGTTCAGTGCAAAAAAAAAAAAAGCAAAAAACAGAAACTTTACACCCCTCCCTGTCTTTTCTGTCAGTCAGTTGTTATTGTTCTGCACAGTGTGCTACACACTTTTTCTTGAGGTTCGATGCAGGCAGAGATTTCTTCCACTGATGACTGGGTGTGTTTTTTCTCCTGGTCAATAAGTATTCCCAGTCTCGAGTGGCACAGGTACCTAAGCCTTTAGCCCCTTCACCCTGTCATCAGCAGATCACAAGGTCGCGTTCTGACGCCACTGCAGCAGTCCTTGGCCAGGTGTCTACAAGAGCGTAATTGGCCGCTCTCTCCGTGACTCATTATCTCTCCGAGGAGCGCGAGATAATCACAGGCATCTGAGCTGAAGGTTTCAGGATCAAGCACAAGCGGTGTTGAAAAAGCACGTTTCTGATAGGACTCAGAACCTTCTCGGATTCGGTAGCTGTTCTGCAGCAGGGGAAAACCATCGTGCCTTCATAGTTGGGGAGTGGCTACACTTTAAATGAAGAGGAAACTGGGTGAAATCAGAGAGAAAACAAAATCCAAATAAAAACCCCTTAAGGAAGCAGATGAAAGGGAAAGTTAAGAAGTTGTGTTTTCTCTGCTTTCGTTGGCTTACGGACCGTTGACAGGAACAGGATGAAAATGTCCACTCCCTGTTCAGAGGAAGAAAAAGGAAAGTGGGAAAGGAAAGTTTTTTTGTGCGCACTACAGACACCATCACAATCATCATGTGGCTGTGTTGCTAGACATGAAGCTGTCTCAGTGGCACTGGAGAAAAGGATTTATTTTACGGGCCTGGCTAGATGGCTATACACTAAGGCTGGACAAATTATTGATAAATTATTATCGCAGGATGACCGTTCATGTAGTCACCCAACTTAATAGCGTGAGTATCGTGATTTACCAGAAATATCAACTTCTCTCCAGAAATGAACAGACAGCTGCAGTGTTTTTACCCGCATTAACACTGGAGAGTACGTGTAATGCAGCATGAGGTGAAGAATTGGGCAAAATATATTATAATCAAACTGCGTACACATGAGCCACCCCTTGGCCCCAGTCTGCATGTGCTGCATGTTCGTTCTTTTGTCTCTGAACATCATCTGATCATAGCATGACGTATAATGTTATTGTGAAAATGTCGGAAAATATCATGATATTTATGTTAAATTGCCCAGCCTTACTAGATACAACTGGAAAAGAAATGAGCACGTTCGAATTTGCAGATGACTTTAGCAATTCAGTGCAATGTAACTGTTGTAAGAGCGAACATGCAGGAAAGTGTTCGGTGTGTTAGTCTGAAGAGTCTGTCCTTTCACCCGTGCCAGAGCGAAAGGAAAGAGCAGGTTTCTGAAGCTCAAAACAAAGAAGGTGTACGTAAAATGGTGAAAATGTGCCACAATAAGAGAGCCACTGGGTGATTTTAGAAAACTCTTTTTTTTGTGCATCCTGATTTTCCATTTCTGTGCCTTCCTACCTTGCAGTGAAAACAATCTATCACCTTCATCTGTCTGATGCTAGGCTTTGTGCAGTTTGTGGTTGTTACGATCAGACATGTTTGGAGCTCTGAACGTTTCACAATGAATGAAAAAAAAAAAAGTCAATGTAAAAGTCCAAAAAAATATTTAGTTGTTTTTTGTTTTTTTGTTTTTTTGTTTTTTTTTACTCAATTGGTGCAAATTGTTTTGAAGCCCGTTATTTTTTTATTTTATTTTTTTTATTTATTTTTCTTTGGTGCTCAGTAACAGATTGCTCCATGAGACAGATCTATAAAATGTCAGACAAGGCACAAAAAAATGTTCTCTGCTTTAGGAATTCTGTATACAGTGGAACCTTGGATTGCGAACATAATTCGTTCTGGAGAAGTGCTTGTAATCCAAAGCACTCGTATATCAAAGTGGGTTTCCCCATAAGAAATAATGGAAACTTCGATAATTCATTTCACATCCCACAAATATTTATATAAAAATGATTAATACAAAAATATAAAGTAAAAATACATAACCGGCGTGAATCTGCCCGTGTGGAAGTGCGCGTGCAGCGCACCTGTTCTAAAGATTACTTCCGGGTGTTCCTTTCCTCCCAGCCACCAGCACGTGCACGGTGTACCTGATTGGGAATGATTGCGGGAGCTGTAAAAAGACTCACTTTCCGCGCTCTTGCCAAGCCTTGTATTCCCATGTCTGCTTTTTCCGGTTTTGACCAAGTTTCTGTTTCTTGTTATTCTCGTATTTATGCCTGTCTCTGATATCCTGTTTGCACCTCGGTTGACCTTTGTCATGATGTGTCCACCTCAACCCCACCACACCTGACAAAATCAAAATAACCTGCACTTTACCTTTAAAAAGAATCGTGCCTGGTGTGAGGGAGAGGGGAGAGGACTTTCACTACAACTCACTTAATCACTGCAGTCTGTCGGCTCACTGGGATCTTTTTCTCTTCGTTTGACTTTAACAAGGAAACCATCCAATGATCACTGCTTTTGCCTCCTTTTGAGGATTTTGCGGAAATGCGACATTGCATAGTCATTAAACAGATTCATCACTCGCACTGCTACAGCCTTATTCAGGTGGTGCTTTTCTATAAAGTTTTGCACTCTTTCCCACATTGTACACATCTCCCTGATCTCATTTGGAGTGAGGGATTCCTCAGGCTTTTTCTATGCTAGCGTGGATGTTGACTATACGGGTGAGTCACAATCCCGCAGTGAGAGAGAGAAGTTGTGACCACGTGAGACTCGGCAGACGAAGCGTATGCATACTACTCGTATTACAAGACGTCATTCATTCATCAAGTCCAAATTTTTTAATTTTTGTTCGTCTTGCAAAGCATTCGCAGACCAAGTTACTCGCAATCCAAGGTTCCACTATATATTCAAATTGTAAACCCACACAAATGCAATGACTTCCTTTCACTGAACGGGTGTTATGGTCTGCATTTGCATAGAGGTTTCTGATTGGCTGTTGTATTGTGTGACAGAAGAACTTTATGAATTCAGTACCAACACACTTTTTTCAGGTTTTCACCTACACCTGTGTGTGCACGTATTGTGGTGTGTGTGTTTTTTTTTTTTTTAATTATTATTATTTATTTATTTTTTATTAGTTCATGACATGGCAGTTTCACTCTGACACGTCCGTGCACTTTATTTCCTGCACAAAAAGTTGCAAGGTGGTGCAGTGGATGGTATTGCCACCTCACAGCTCCAGGGTTCCCAGTTTGATGGTGAGTTTGGGTTACTGTATGTGTGGAGTTTCATGTGCAGCGGATTCGTCTGGTTAATTGAACCAAGTGAAGTTTAGCTCAAAGATGGCTGGCTAATAGTTCAAATACAATACAGGTAATCCTCAGGTTACGATGGGGACGCGTTCCAAAATCCCCATCGTGAGTGGAAAATATCGTATGTCGAACCACTGCTTAGCGTAGTCTACCCAGGAGTCTTTTCCTGTAGGAGACATTGGGGTCTGGGGTGTTTAGAAGACATGCTTTTGAATTAAAATTAGCTCTTGAAGTACACAAAAGAACACTCAGTATTGCACTGTACACTACACCAATACACAAGTTAACTCCGTGAGTTGCGGCATCACGCAAGGTAAGGGACGCGCACATCCGGGCATCATCTGCGTACTTCCAGGTGTCGTGCGCGTACTTCCAGGTGTCGTCTGAACGTATCGTACGTCTTATGCTGGCCTGCCAGCGACGCCTGCCTGCGAATCTTAAATATTTTATAAATATTTTACAATTTTTAGCGTATCGCGATCACCATCGTAACCTCGAAAAATCATAAGTCGGGCCATCATAACTAGAGGAGCATCTGTATAAAAAGTTCAGTAGAGATCCTGTTTTATAGTTTGAGCTCATAAAAAGTACACCGTCTGAGGAAAGATTTGCCATAACGTATCATACATCATACACTGTTACACTGCCCAGGAATCTTAAATATTTTCTAAATATTTTGTAACTTTTAGTGTATCACAATAGTCCTCGTAACCTCGAAAAATCGTAAGTTGGGCCATTGTAACTCAGGGGAGAACCTGTAAGTTCATATTGTACTGCTTGCCATTTCACTGTTCCCCTTTATGAAGTGTTTGGTTACTGGACAGTCACTTTAATCTGGCGCGTTTAGTCAGGGAATGTTCAAGATCTCCGGCGTTAATCACATTCTTTAATGAATGAACTGCACTCAGATGTAATACAGGTGAGTGGAGCTATGAGCCGCCTATTTCTCTAATATTAGAAATTGTTTTGTGGTATATTAATTATCGTTTGAATTTGTCTGTTTGCAGACTAACATTTATATTAGATTTATAGATGGGATGTAACCATGGGTCCTGTTGAACAGTTTAGTGGGGGGAGGGGGAGAATGCTAATTCCTGTGCTAATAATGGTGTTAAAATGTCCCGAGGTTTCCATTGTGCAGAGCAATAACGATGATCATTCCAAACAGCGCCGCGCTCAACTCCAGCGTGCTGTAAGCCCTCAGGTCCGTCATAGCAGGTGTATCTGCTATGAATCAGCAGGGTGTTATTAGCTACCTGCCCATTTTCCCCACCTCATTCTCTCCAGTAATAGCAGCCCTGGGCTCCGGCGCGTGTTCCCTGCTGGAGGAGAGAAATAGGAGCTCCGCACACCGTGGCTAACACTTCCCAAAGCGCCCCGCTATCGATCTCCGCGTGTGTTCCAGTGCTCGTGTTGAATTGTAGCGTGGCTGTGATTGCAGCGCCCGCAGGCCCGAGAGGCTTTCTTTAGCGAAGACGCAGATTGATTTTGTGATGCTTTCTCTCAGCAGGTGACTTCATCATCATTGGCGGTGGCAGCAGCAGCGGCAGCGTCATTGTCTGATAACAGGCCTGTCGTTCGAGATGAGGGTCGCCACAGTGAGGAGGGGAGACAGGAAAAGGGAAAGGATGTGAGACAGGCGGATGTTTCAGATGGAGTGGAAGATGCCGCTGATGGCAGGTAGAAGAGGGAGGAAGGAAGGACATGCGTAATGATGCGAAATAAGCTTTAGATAAAACAGCGATGGTACACGGTATTTCTTTCTTCGTGTTTTCTTTCTCTCTCCCTCTGTTTCTCACACACACACACACACACACACACACACACACACGCACACAAACTTTCTTTGAGTGAGCAGGCTGTTGACAGGCTCTTTATTAATGACATGTTAATGATCCAGCAGAAGCACAGGTCTCCAGAGACTATCGTCTCCAGGCCGTCTGATCCGATCTCATCACCACCTTCTCCTGATGCAGCGTCTTGTTCTCCGTGTGTGTGTGTGTGTCTGTCTGTACGAGTTGCTCCTACTGCCAGCGAAGACTGCCACACCTTTCCGTTAGAGCTGTGCATCACTGTCGCATGTCACAGGTTGCATGAGATACTGCGCAAGCGTGCACGGGTGAAGAATGACCTAATTGTTGAAAAGGGCCGAACACTAGGGTTAGGGTTAGCATTGATGTGGCGCTCGAGTACCGGTCTGAAGTAAACCTGCTTTAATGATAAATGCCGTCAAGCCGTGTGGCTTTTTTGTCATTTTATTAACATACAGGAGATACAGGACATGGTGAAACCAGTCAGCATTACGAAAACCACACAGGAATGCTTACGAGTACCACGAGAAATGCAGACAGTGCGAATGAGACGACATTCTTCTTCTCAGTCAAGGACTTTGAACCAAGGCTGGGCAATATCGACTTTATAATATCGATATTGTGATGAATGGTCATGAAGCACTACTCCTAGGTTTTTTGTTTTTTTTTTTAGTTTATTTTTGTAATTATTTTTTTTATAGCATTTACAGAAGACCTGAGGGTAAATCATAGTGTAAACAATGCAAGGAGATGTTTTTATTTCTGTTATTGGTTTTTATTTTAAAGAATTTAAGATTTTCCTCCTTTTCGGATTAAAATCATTTACTTTTGTAGACGTTATAGGCATAAAATTTATATACAGTAAAACCCCCTGTGAAGGTGAAACCCGGGATGTTGCGACATTACATTAATTTTATTATTTATATATATATTTTAAGGCTTTATGAACCCTTCCCACTCTCTTATTAACCTTTCCCACACTCTTATAAACACTTCCCAT
>JAQLOM010000034.1:21385883-21398822 GCA_030068315.1 Chrysichthys thysi
GTGTGTGTGTGTGTGTGTGTGTGTGTGTGTGTGTGTGTGTGTGTGTGTGTGTGTGTGTGTGTGTGTGTGTCTCCATATGCTTCATTGTTCTATAAAAAGCCTGATAACCTCAGACAGGGAACCTAAACCAATGTGACCTTTACATAACATATATATGAAGTTTCGCATTTAAACATCTCTCTGTCTCTCTCTCTCTTGCTCTCGCTCTCTCTCTGTGCAGGGGTCCTTTGGAACTTGTCCTCCTGCGACGCTGTTAAGATGACAATCGTCCGCGATGCCTTAACGACTCTTACCAACACTGTGATCATTCCCCACTCGGGCTGGAGCAGCTCGTCCTACGATGACGAACACAAGCTCAAATTCCACTCATCTCTCGTGCTGCGAAACACCACCGGCTGCCTGAGGTACAAACAGCCCTGCACCTCCCCCTGCTGGAGGAGGAGGGTCTTTTACACACTTACACTTACACACACACACTTCAGAGTTACATTTAGCTCGGGCTGCTCTTCACATGATGGGTTGTGCCACAGTTTCCTAGTAGCACTTGATTTGCTGTTTGTCCTTTTTTTTTTTTTTATACGAGTCATGAATTATTGTGTGTGTTGTGATCTGATTAGTCTGCAGTTAGCTACAAAAATATTCCCTTAGTCAGGGATGTCATGGTAGTGTGTCATCTAAGCATTTTTAACCCATATGTAACAGTCTTTATGGGGGGAAAAATGCAGTTGGCAGAGAAATGTTTGGTGTTGGAGGCTAACATAGCTGACCAAGGAATTTAGTCATATGACCAGTGGCGTCTCTGGAAAGGAAAGCATGGCGGGGCAGCCTCTGACACGTCAGTGAAACTACACACACACCTATTGCTCAGTGAATGCATACACAAACACACTTTTTCAGCGAAATCACAAATGTACACATTAACGTAACACAGCAGCAGGAGTTGGCTGAAGTGGAGACGGGGCATGGAGACCGATTCACTGCGTCTTTGAAACACAGCACTCTGGAGATATGTGCTCGCTTCTTGCAGCCCTGCACTCGATTAACTATTTACTCCAAAGCATTTAATCTCATACAACTGGTATATTACTTTGGTTAGGAGGACTAGGTTACAAATCCCATATCAAGCAGTATACAATCATTGTGGCCTGCATCCTTAACAACACTTCCAAAGTAACACTTCAGAGGTGGGAAACCAGCTGCTTTTTAGTGTTTAAGGTACAGCGGAAATCTCACGCTTTGGATGCTGAAAATAACATAAATCAGTCATCATATCAGTCTTTAAATTATGGCAACTTAATTTATTGTAGTGACATGAACACTGAGTGTAAAAGCTACATAAGGGCTCTAATTACTGTGTGATAATGTTGAAAATTAAAAATAAACTCACCAGTGATGTTGACTACTTCACATTCATGACAATTTTCCATTCATTTGGTTTAAACTTTATTAAATTGTTGGTATTTTCATTATATTGCTTTGCTGTTAGTAGTGGCTAGCATAACCGTGATGACTAACAGTGGTTAGCTGCAAAGCACCGCCGATATGAACGTCTTAACGTATCTCTTTGTCCTGTCTTTTCATTGGCTGCTCTCAGCATGGGGCTAACGTCATCATGTCCCACCACTTTTTATTGAAAGTGTGCTGAGCACGCGCACACCGTTTCCAACCGCTCACCTGGTTAACCAACGAGCACTGATGGGCCACTCTATACCTGCCCCATGATCACCAAATTAACCCTGTAGCACCCCTGGGGTCATATTTGACCCTAATTTTTTATTTCACTCTTATGTTCAGCTCACTCATTGGTTGATGGACGTCCCAGGAGGTCTCATAAGGACCGTTTCATAACATGTAGTAGGAAAGGGTTAAAAATAAAAACTCCTGTTTTTGTGTTCATTTAGTCTGTATCATTATTTTCGCCAATGGAGATATTTTTCCTATTTTAATGTTGCCAGGGTCTTCCAGGGTTAAAAATGTTTAGGAAGATATTTGTAATTTTTGGGGACATGCTATTGTTGTGATATGTAATAAACACACAACAATGTTGGTTATAAAGATAAAATGTATTACTACGTCTTCCCCTTAATTGTCGTGCACTGGTCTGCAGTGTCATCTAGTGGGGCCGGGCCCCACCGCCCCCTAAAGTAGACACACCCCTGCATATGAATACCAGTTTGCAAGTCTTAATCACACAGTTACGTCCAAAGCCATTATTTGGCACAGTGACGCCATTAGCAACATACCTATCATTAATCAGAGTCTAAAACGAACTGAGATGTGAAAATGAAACTGGAGCTACGTTACAATTTCAAATCGCGTCTTACATTTGGTTCGATCTGCTCCGTGATTAATGTATAGTGGAGCATACGTGCTTCAGGAGAATTCGTACCTTTGCCGCAGAAATAAAAAAAAGCAAACTTCCAGACACCAAACATGTTTTCCTTCTTGCTCCGTACAGGCTGTGGTGTAACAACTGGTCAAGATTAAAGCGCAAGAATTTACTCTTCCACTCATTTGGTCACTTAGCACTCAGAACTAATGTTCAACTCGCATATTACAGATGTAGAGACACATACACACATGCATGCACGCGCACACACATATGCATACACGTGCAGTTTTCAATCTCTTTCAGTCTCTTACTGATTCACTCACTGGATGCAAGAGCTTTTGCACACCTCGCGTGTGTGCGTGTGTGAGCTTTCATTACATCTCCGATATGAAATTGCGGTGAGGTGATGACCCCCGGGCGCTTGTTGCCATAGGAACCTGAGCTCGGCGGGAGAGGAGGCCAGGAAGCAGATGCGCTCCTGCGAAGGGCTCGTCGACTCGCTGCTCTATGTCATCAAAGCCTGCGTCAGCACCGCCGACTTCGACAGCAAGGTACACACACTTCTGAACATCTCCACACACACACACACACACACACCTGTTGGTATTATAATAGCATGTTTAGAAAGAGGAAATGATAACTAATAACTGATGAGCTCTTTTCTTCTGACGTCTGTAGGATGCCTTATATTAATGAACCTTTTGCTAAGTTGTACTCCGTCATGTTTTGAAAGAGTTTAGACAGTTGCTGTATGTTTCTGAAATCTGACGAAGTTGAAATTGAGACTCGTATTGAAGAAGCAATCTAATTATTAGCTGCAGAAACATAATATCTGCAAAAAAGATCGCTTGCCTATACTATTGCCATAAATATGGAAGAGGTCACACCTGCCAATTTGCAAAGAAATTCCATGTGCTCTGTTAGCCACACCCACACAACTGTGACATCACTAGAAAGCCCCGAATGTCCTCTTGACTGTGCAGCACTCGGGACTCGAGTAGATTGCATAAATGGTGCATAGCTTAGAGGTCTGTGCTTCATGTCCCCCTCAGATGACACAAATACATTGCCGGGTCTCAGGAGGATGTAAGAGGTAATTATGTTAAATGTTTAGAGTTTTGCAAAAGATCGTTCTTGCAGTGAATTATCCTGAAAGACAATTCAGTGGGATAAATAAATGGCGTTAAGTTATTTCTGTCAACCCTTTTGCAGCCTTGACCCACATACGTCCTGTATATGGAACACATCCCTACCGCATAGGCGCAAACTGCAGAAGGGAAAAACTTTCTGAGCTAGAAAGCGTAAGCTTTGACACTGGATGACGCTATAGTTAAAGCATTTAGGCTTTAAGGAAGGCAGGGTCTAATTCCCATCTCGCCGTGTGTTCCTGAGCCTGATGCTGGTGTCCTGCGTCTCTTTTTCTGCATTACCTCTGAGCTAGATCCTCCTGCCTCCCAGCACACACACACACACATGCTGAATTATAGTCATTTGTTTAGGTCTTGCTGTGCCGAGCTGCTCCAGTCTGGTCTCCAGCCTCAGCAGAGGAATATAAGGAGAGATTTTTGTGAAGCAGAAGTCGATCACTATCATTTAACGGAGGCAGAAGGCATTTATCTTACTTCTGTTGACCTTTTCTGTCCCCCCATTAGTCCTGCGTCCAGTGCTAGGAGTTACAGCTCACAGGTGGGGATAGCAGTGATGTTCACTGCTGAATGGTTATGTGCATGGAATAAAAAGTCAATTAAATAGTCTAGATTAATGACACTTATAGTTTTGCAGTCAAAAATAACAGTTTTTTGTTTGTTTGTTTGTTTAGCATAAAACCTGATATTTCCTAATTATACATAATGCTTTATTGGGAGGATGTAGTACCCGGATGACATGCTTTCAGTATTTTTTGTGCTTCATTATGTTTTTTTTTTTTGTCAACACTTGATGGTTATATTTTCATCCCAGTGCAGATTTTATTGTCATGTCATAGTCAACAGAATTTATGACCTTTTACGCGCGTAGATTTTTCTCACTTTTCTATTCCAAAGCCAGTCCAAATCTTGATCCAGGCTTCTCAAAGAGCATCTGAAGTCATCACCGTGTCATCTCATTCTTCTCTCTCCGTTCTGGTTTTCTCTCTCAGATTGTGGAGAACTGTATTTGCACTCTAAGGAATCTCTCATACCGCTTGGAGCTGGAGATGCCGCCTTCACGGCTGACGGAAAATCAAGAGACGGACGGGCTGCTGGGGTCGGAGTCGCCAAGTAAAGAGGCAGACTACAGCTGCTGGGGGAGGAAGAGGAAGAAAAAGAGGAAGAGTGTACAGGAGGATCAGGTGAGCCACAAGAGCTGACTCCATGCTGTGATGTCCTAATTAAGCAATATCTAAAGAGCAGAAGTATGGTTATACTGAATATCAGCACGACTGGGACTCAGCATAGGCAAGAAGTCACCTGCTAAAGGCATAGCTTTTGCAACCAAGGAGATCTTCACTAATATTGCAGTATTACTTTTATCCAACAGTTCTATAAACAAGAAATTAATATCAAGTGAGCGACATTTCAGACACAATATGGACCAATGTTCTGTTTAATTTTTGCTCTGTTAGTGAAAATGGATCCCAAAGAAGCCATACTCTCTTTATAGCATGTCGGCTAGCTGTTTAGCTAGCTCACAACGATTTGTACCTTCCTCTTAAAGGTGCGTCGTTCCACTGATGCTGCTGTAGTAACCATTTCAAACTAGGAAGTGGGATTTTTATGTGGCAAACACAGACGAGAAGAGGGATAAACACAATGAAACCTCCTATGCAGTTATAGGAAATACTTAAGCACTCTTAATAGACCAATCAGTTTTGTCGACCAGAGCGTGATGTTTGTATAATGAGCCTTTTTCTTTGGCTTTTCAGTTTCCTATTAGATTCTTTGTATATATTTAAGAGTCACTTTGGTCAAGGTCATTAACTGATAGTGTGAGTTTGCTCAGCTTGAACAAGTTGATCATCACTGTTTGATTTATTTGCCGTCACGCTTAAACGGCTCGTCTTGTTAATTTGCAGTCAGTCGAAGTATTCAGGAATAATTGCTTTAGCAAATCCCAACAAGGGGAGAATTCTGCCACAGATACAGTAGGTGTCCTATATACAGTAGTTTCTGCAGCACACAACGCCTGCTAACAAGGAGCAGCGCTCTCTGTCCTGCCAAGGACTTTCCCTACCCTGTAATAAGGTTGTGCATTTGATTTTAAAATATACACTACCCTGTAATAAGTATATAAAATAAGTCATTAAATGGTTGTGCATCTGATTTTAAACTGTACAAAACATGCACACGCATTTGTACTGATTTCTTTGAAAGAACATATTTGCTGACAGTTGAAAGTGTTGGCTGCATTCAGTTTCATGTCTGCGACATCACTTAAGACCTCAGTGGTTAAGCTATTTCTAATAAGGATTTTCTGGTAAAATCGTTTGTGCGTGTGTGTGTGCGCTTGTGTCTCGTTCAGTGGGATGGCGTGGGGCCGATCCCCGGTTTCTCCAAGTCTCCTAAAGGCGCCGAGATGCTGTGGCACCCTGCAGTGGTGAAGCCTTACCTCACGCTACTGGCTGAGAGCTCCAACCCCGCAACACTAGAGGGCGCCGCTGGCTCACTGCAGAACCTTTCAGCTGGCAACTGGAAGGTAGGTTGTGTGGTCCATGTGAAGAGTAAATACAGAATGTAAACAGGAAGTAGCTGTAGCATGCAGAATTAAACAGTCAAACTTGGACATCCACAGATTGTCAGCCATACCCAAGTTAGTCGTTCACAGTTCACGCATGTCTGTGCAGTTCTCAGCGTATATCCGTGCAGCAGTGCGAAAGGAGAAAGGTTTGCCCATCCTGGTGGAGCTGCTGAGGATGGACAACGACCGTGTTGTGTGTTCTGTGGCCACAGCGCTCAGAAACATGGCACTGGACATCAGGAACAAGGAGCTGATTGGTCAGAGGGCTCTTCTGTCTTTGCCACTTCTTGATGATCTTGAGTACTGTGTAGATCTGCTGAGAGTTTAAATTAGTACTGAATACACATTTCTGTGTGTGTGTAACAGGGAAGTACGCAATGCGGGACTTGGTGAACCGGCTGCCCGGAGGAAGCACCACTCAACTGTCTGACGAGACTGTGGCAGCCATTTGCTGCACACTCCACGAGGTCTCCAGCAAAAACATGGAGAACGCCAAAGCTCTCGCAGACACGGGAGGCATCGAGAAACTAGTCAACATCACCAAGGGACGTGGAGAGAGGTCCGCTCAACTCAGGCTCGCTCACACACACACACACACACACACAAATTAATACACAATGGTTTGGATGCTTAAATGAGCCCTGATTACTGCTAATTAGACAGACTAAAATGAGGGAGGTGACTGAGCGTTAACATCACGCAGCTAATGAACCCTGCTAGCTGTTACTAGCAGCCGTAGATGATGATTGATTTGATCCTGTGTTTGGCTGTGCTGTAGGTACTCAATGAAGGTGGTGAAGGCTGCAGCGCAGGTGCTCAACACATTGTGGCAGTACAGAGACCTGCGAACTATCTACAAGAAGGTGAGGAAGAGAATAACTGCGACCTGAAAACGCCAAATCAAACTGTTAAATATTAGTGTACAGTGAACCCCCAGTTTTTCACGGTTCAGTTATCACCGGTTCATTTTTACATGTTTTTTTTTCTTTGGAACCCAACTATTTAAAAAAAAAAAAAAAAGCAGGAAATCCCACTTTATCCCACTATGGGAAATACCCAGACGTATTGATAGGTGGCACACAATTGGCTGGAGCCTTACCAATAGCCAATCCAAACAATATTTTTACTCGCCTCTGATTGGCTGCTGGAGACGCACCTTTATCAAAGAAAGAAGCGGGACCACTCCGCCTCCCCACCCCGCACTTCACAGTTCACCGCGTGTTTCTGCCTTAGCTACATCGCCGTGCCCACTCCAGTCATTCGCCACTTATTTTTGCTGCTTTCTCCTGGTTTTCCAAAGCCCCTGCAATTCCACCCAAACGCCTTGCATCTTTTCAGCCTTCTGGTGCCAAGGAAGCGAAGAGGAGGAAGGTTATGACGCTGCAGGAGAAAGCTGAACTCCTAGAGACAATAAATAGGCATTTTAGGGGTAGCATCAATATAATGCGGATTTTAGCACTTCACGGGTGCCTTTGGAACATAACCTCGTGAAAAATTGTGGGTTCACTGTATTGCATTTGTAGGAATTGACAGCGTACTCACAGAGGGCCTTTATAATGAGTTCATTAGCACGGTACTTTTTATAGAGCAGTAATGACGATTTAGGGATGGCTAGTTTCAGAATTTTTAAGCTTCATCTCGCTTTATCTGATCATGAAAGCGAGACAAAAGAATCCTTAGTTATCATCGTCTACAGATGGAGACTGTTTTTGTTTATCCTCGCAAGTTGTTTGTCCTTGCAAGTGTGTTTTTTTTTGTATTAATATCACAGAGTTAATATCACAAGAGTTGTAGAAGGTATAACCCATAGCAAATTTAATTAGCCCCTGTAAATAAGTGAAGTTGTATACTTTTGCTTTTTCATTTGAAGCACATTGAGTCTAAGCTTGTCGTATGAAATGTGGTACATAAATAAAATTCATTTGACAAGTTATATTGGAATTGTGCTTCGTAATATGATTATAATTTGCTGAATGCAAAAGGACCTGCAGCGCTTAGGTAAAGGAACATTCAGTTCCACGCTCCTATAAGAAGTAAGATGACGGGTGCGTACTGCAGGATATTTCACAATACCTCATGGATGGGATGGTGCTTATGGGAAAATCATAACTTTTCAAATGGCAAACAGTCAGTTCTTGAACAGGCGAGCTGTAATGGTAACCAAATGGCGTCTCTTTAATGTAATACAAAGCACTAAGGGACATGATGGGTTCAAGGCATTGAGCCTGTTTTATAACATCTTAAACGGGTGCTTCTTGAATCTGTGTTATACAGGAGGGTTGAGAAAGTTCAGGGTTTAAAATGGAGAAAATGTGAATTCAGTGCTGTGTTTAAAAGCAAAACATCACACCGTATAACATGAAAGAGCCATTTAGGAGATATTTATAGTGTGCATATATTTACATGTTCCATTAAGTGAATACGTCTATTGTGCTGTTTATGGTCTGGCATATTTTGCTTCCAAAGAGCCAGACTATCTTGGATTTTTTAACGTAGTCTTGAGGAGCAGTCCTCCAGGCTTTCTTTATACCTCAATAAAAATAAAAAATAAAAAAACATGGTGGAACATTTATCAATCATGAACTGAGCCTCCCCATGGTCTGAATCTCAACATTATTGAAGCAGTGTGGGATCATCTCGATAGAGAACGGAACAAAAGGCAATCAACCTCCAAAGAAGAGCTTTGGAATGTCCTTCATGAAGACTGAAGGACCATTCCTCAATATTCAATATAAGGACATTCCTCAAGAATACCGGTGGTCAAACCAAATATTGACTTTAAAGCTCATGAGAATTATACAAACTCTGTCTCTTATGTACTATATTTACATGTACAGTATGTTTGCACATGTTGAAATATATCCCTATATATCTATAAATATATCTGTGCCTATTGATTTATTTTGATGGAAAAAGATTAGGGAGAATCAAAAATTAAAGGCAAAATACATTTAACGGCTTTAACAGAAGTAACTGTGAAAAATTGAACATATCCCTTTTCCACATAGTCCCCATGCAAGGTGACACATTTGTCATATCGTTCATCTAGCTTCTGATTTCTTACCACACTGAAGAAGTTTTTCGGCTGCACCCGAAGCCAGGTGAGCACCACTTCCTTTGCTTCAACATCAGAGGTGAATCTGCGAGCACGCAGCTCCTCCTTCAGTGGACCGAAGATGTGATTAATGGCTCGGCACCAGATCCGGGCTATAAGGAGGACATGGAAGATGTTGGGACCCGAGCCGTTGCACTGTCTCTACTGTCCCTGCTGCTGCATGAGGACGTGAATTGGCATCGTGCAGCAAAACTGTTTTGGACAACATTCCTCTTCTTTTGCTGCGAATTGCAGGTTTAAGTTCATTTCGCACCAATGCACAGTAATTTGCACTGTTCATTGCTTGTCCATGCGCTTGGAAATGCCCCAGAATAGACCCCTTCATGTCATCATGATTTTCTTAAAGGAGAGCTGACTGTTCAGTTTCTTCTTCGCTGGAGAAGATGGATGTCTCCACTCCATGCTTTTTCTTTTGCTCTCGGGGTTATCACGTAATTTTTTTTAATTGCCTTTACTTTTTGATTCTCCCTCGTATAAAGAAAATGAAGGGTGGCTCAAGACTTTTGCACAGAACTGTATGCCTATGTGTGCAAGCAATTTACCTTTTGTATATATATTGTTTAAAAAGTGAGCATGAGTACATGTGTGTTCACTGTCTTGTAGGATGGCTGGAATCAGAATCATTTCTTGACTCCGGTGTCCACGCTGGAGAGAGAGCGCTTCAAATCTCAGCCCACATTACCCTCAAACTCCATGCAGATGTCTCCAGTCAGTAAGCCAGGTGTGTGTCTGTGTGTGTGTGTGCTCTGATGACGAAATCAGAAGCAAGCATATACAGTTTTAAGATAGAAGTCTATAAAAGACACTTTATGAATAAGCCTTTAACGTTTGTACTCTGCAACACATGAAAAAATCCCACAAACAAGCTCGCCTTATCAGCCGCAGTGGCTATGGGCGCTTAATCGGTAACAAACAGAACGTGTTTTATTTCCCTGCAGCGGGCAGCACCACCTCGTCTCCAGCCGTGTTGGGGATTAAAGAGCAGCGCTCTGATTACCAGAGGACACAGCCACCTATGCAATTTTATAACTACCAAGGAGACGGCAGTGTGAATAAAACCCCATACAAAGGTGCGTAATAAGCTGCTCAAATCATCAAGCGCCAGCAGGATTAAATCTGTCAGGATATAAAGTTGTCTCAGCTCTAAGATTAGATTAGCCCCCGAAAGGAGTTTCAAGCACTTAAGTGATTTAATCAGGCATAACATCAGATATGAGCTGCAACAATAGCTTCTGACATCAGTCCTGTTCGAGACTCTAACAAGACGTGGTTAATTTTAGCATGCCGCAGTAGCTCAGTGATTAAAGTAGAGAGTTCACACATGCTTCCTGGATTTAGCTCCAGGATTGCTGATTTCATCTTTAACCAAGATCTTTTTTTTTTTTTTTATTGATGTCACTGGCCAATATTCAGACTTATCATTTGGGCCAAAAATGACATTGCACCTGTTTTACACCTGTTCACCTCCGGTGATCTGAGTACAAGTGGCCAGCATTCAGGACTAGGAGTATTAACACAGCCATATAGAGCTCTGAGAGACAGTGTGTGATCCCATCACACTTTTTCATATAAAATTTGTAAGGTAAACGTTAGTCATTTTGTGATTATAATTATAAGAAGAAGAAGAATCTTTATTTGTGTAGCGCCTTTCATACATAAAATGCAGCTCGTAGTTCTTCACAAGGAACAAAAAAAAAAAAAAAAAAAGACATTATACAACAGTTATTTCCAGTCCACTAGTCTGTTTGGTCAAGTGGCTTCCCAAAAGAGTGCTTATATTTCCAGTAACAGCATTTTGAGGTTTCAACAGAAACCTCCGTTCCACAGAAAATCCCACTTCCTCGTTCAAAACGGTTACTACAGTAGTGTTAGTGAGATCACCATTGGACATGGCGGGCAATACGTGTCTTGCCTTCTTAATGTGTTTGAGATCATTAGTTGTGTCGTGTCGAGGAAGTTTTGGTATACAGTAAATAGCTCTGTTCCACAATTGTAGTAATCTATGTTTTGTCAAGAACCACTCAACTAAGTAAAGAGTAACAACAGTTCATCCGTTACCTTAGGGAAAAGGGGTGATGCATTTAGAAGGTGTGTCCAAACTTTTGGCTGGTACTATAAAGTGGAACCTTGGATTGAGAGTAACTTAGTCTGCGAGTGTTTTGCAAGACGAGCAAGAAATTGTAATAAATTTTGACTTGATGAAAGAGCGAGGTCTTGCAATATGAGTAGCGTGCATATGCTTCATCTGCCGAGCCTCGCGTGATCACAACTTCTCTCTCTCACTCACTGCAGGATTGTGGCTCAGTCGTATAGTCAACATCTGCACTAGCGTAAAAGAAGCCTGTGGAATCCCTCACTTCAAATGAGATCAGGGAGATGTGGGAAAGTGTACAAAACTTTATAGAAAAGCACCACCCGAGTAAGGCTGTAGCAGTGCGAGCGATGAATCTGTTTAATGACAATGCAATGTCGCATTTCCGCAAAATCCTCAAAAGGAGGCAAAAGCAGCAATCATTGGATAGTTTCCTTGTTAAAGTTGCACAAAAAGAAAAAGATTCCAGTGAGACGACAGACTGCAGTGATTCTGTGTTGCAGTGAAAGCCATCCTACACAAATAATCCTCCTCTCCCCTCTCCCTCACACAGCCACGAGTCTTTTTAAAGGTAAAGTGCAGGGTATTTTGTTGTTGTCAGGTGTGGTGGGGTTCAATAACGAGAAACAGAAACTTAGTCAAAACTGGAGAAAGCAAACACGGGAATAGCAAGGCTTGGCAAGCGCGCGGAAAATGGCAACTAATGCTCCACAACCTTGGCATGCTTGCGTGAGTCTTTTTATAGCTCCCGCAATCAGCCCAAATCCGGTACACCTGTTGCCACCCATATGACACACCGTGACATTGTGGAGGAAAACCAGGAAGCAGTCTTTAGCAGTGTGATTTCTCTAACATGCACCGCTATTGTGAGTGCTCAGAACAGGTGCACTGCGTGTGCGCTCCGCACGGGCAAATTCATGACAGTTTTATGTGTTTTTACTTTATATTTTGTATTAATCATTTTAATATCAATATTTGTGGGTTGTGAAACAAATTATCTGAGTTTCCATCATTTCTTCTGGGGAAACCCGCTTTGATATACGAGTGCTTTGGATTACAAGCACGTCTCCGGAAAGAATTATGCTCGCAATCCGAGGTTCCACTGTGTATGAAAATGTCAGTCCTGAAGAGTTATACACCTCAGCTGTCCACTTGTACTCGGCTAACTTTAAAACCAAATGATCACTAAAGGGAACACTATTTAAACGCACTGGAATACGAAACCTGTGATTCACTGTGTCTGTTTCAGGGTCGGTGAAATCATCTCCGTTTTATCTCAGCTCTTACTCCTCGCCCAGCAGAGATGAATCCAGGAGAGGCCAGGTGAATCCCACACACACCACACACTCATCTCTGCCACTGACATGTGTTTGTTACCTGACGAATGCCTCCACAGCTGACAAGTACATGAAAGTTAGAGAGTCTAATGATCAGGATGTCTTGTATCGTGCCGGCGAGCCTCTTCCACACCTAAACTCCACCAGGGGGCAGTGTCCTACTGAGGACTGATGGGGAGATAACGGACAGCGTCGGTGGTAGAGCAGGGGCTGGATTCCTTCAAGCTCAATTATTTGCTCCAAGTTCTCCATAATATACTAATAAAATAATGATTACATTACATTATTGTCATTTTGGCAGACGCTCTTATCCAGAGCGACTTACATTTATCTCATTTATACAACTGAG
>JAQLOM010000034.1:21452897-21463605 GCA_030068315.1 Chrysichthys thysi
TATATGTATGTATGTATGTATGTTGAAGTGTTTGTAAATGCGCTGCCATATATTTGAGCTGCTGTTCACATATATTTGAATATACCGCATATTTTGTAATATATTTAAAATGGATTCAAATTCATGCCATAAAATGCAAAATATAATCAGCTGTACATATTTCAGTCTTTTGAGCAGTTTAGATATTTTTCTTCTACCTCCTCTTTCTCCACATTACAGTAACAGATTTTGCCACTGTATACTACATTATATATTACTATACTATATACTGTATACTTACATTGAAATGACTGCAATGTCAAATGACAAATTGCATTACTTTCCTAGGATATCAGGCGACTTTAAAACAGCCCTTAGTTCAATTCTTACACTATCGACATGTGTTGACCCTCATCTTTCTATCTGCTGTTGCAAATAATATTAAAAATATGCACAGTATTTCTGATGCAAGTTTAATAGAGTGACACCACAACAGTAAAGTGCAGTTTAATAATACAATACTGAAGGTGGAATACATTCAGTATCCACTTACGAAAGATCCACACAAAGCTTCTTCCTTCCAGTAATTACTACAATATGTACATTTATATTTCACATTTTATATTTCACAGAGGGTAGCACGGTGGTGTAGTACTTAGTTAGCATGCTCATCTCACACAAGCAGGTTCTGGGTTTTCAATCCTGTCATAGAGGAATGATCTGTCCAGGGTGTACCCCGTCTCTCGCCATAGTCGGATGGGATTGACTTCAGTTCCTCCGTGACCTAAAATGGATTAGCGGTATGGATAATGCATAAATGAATGATTATATACAGCACTGCACCTAACCCTTATTAAATAGATTGACATATCCGTAATCCTTAGTAAATATATTGACGTGACCCTAACCCAAACCTTTAATAAATGTATCGACATATTTTTCATCAACAGTATATTTCTTGGACCAGTATAGAAAATTGACACATCAAATCATTTTATATATATATAAAGCGAGAAAGTCCTGGGTTCGAGCCCCGGGTTCGACACGGGTGCCTTTCTGTGTGAAGTTTGCATATTCTCTGTGTGGGTTTCTTCCGGGTACTCCGGTTTCCTCCCACTGTCCAAAGACATGCACGTTAGGGGGATTGGCTACTCTAAATTGCCTGTAGGTGTGAATGTGTGCATGTGTGAGAGCATGAACCTGAATATATTGATATTGTATGGGTCAAGAAATGAATTCAAGTCAATTGCTCTAGAAAATCAGAGTAAGAAATGGGTGAAAGTGAACTGAGAAAACAACAACATGGTGCAAGTAGCATTAGCGTATCACAGCTCCAGGGTCTCTGAACTTGGGTTACTGTGCATGCTTTCCCCCTGCTTACTTAGGTTTAATCCCGGGTCTCTGGTTTCCTCCCACTTCCCAAAAAACATACCAGTAGGTGAATTGGTTACGCAAAATTTTCTTTAGGTGTAAATGTACATCCCATCCAGGGTGAAGTCCCACCTCGTACCTGGTGTTCCGAAGATGATGTCTTTGATGGATGTCTTTTGAATTTATTCGCATTACAGTTTCTTTTCACTGGAACTAAGGGCTTGAATCCTGTTCCAGCATGACACACATACCATGTGAACAAGGTGATGTCCGTGAAGACATGGTTTACCAAGGTTGAAGTGAAAGAACTTGAGAGTCCTGCCCAGATCCCTGACCTCAACCCCAATCAACACCTTTAGGATGAACTGGAACACCAACTGCACCCCAGACCTCCTCACACAACATCAGTACCTGACCTCAGTAATGCTCTTGTGGCTATATAAACACAAATCCCCACAGCCACGGTTCAAAATCTTGTATAAAGCCTTCCTAGAAGAATGGAGCTTACTATAGCAGCAGAGAAGGGCTAAATGGGATGTTTGAAATGCACATTTGAAAGAGATAGTCAGGTGTCCACATGCTTTTTGTCATGTAGTGTATATGTTGCTCCTGAGCTGAGAAACACCAATAAAGATTTCCAGCTATTTGCAGTGCCTTGATAACTACATGACTTTTAGCACACACTGTGAGTTGAAAATGACGGGCTTTAATCTCTAACACACTTTAATGTTCAGCAAGTGAGCGGAGGGTTTCAAAAATCCCAGCAATGCTTCTTTGGCTGATACACTCCCAGCACTGCACCACACGCTGTAATGTCTGCGTCACTGAAAAATGAAAATCCAAGTAACAACATGGTGGTCGCTGATGTACAAGGAAACCGTGTTGTGGACACAAGCAGTAGCTGGAGTACAGTCAGTAATGATACAGCTAAGGTAACCTTGATGGCTGTTATAACCAGTAAAATTACCAAAGGCTATAGATATAATGAAAGTGTACCTAATAAACAGAGCAACCCAGTATAGGCTTATAATGTAGAATGAAAAGAAAATTGAATTTTTGATTTTTGATTGAAACTAAAAAAAATGCGGTTTCCTAAATTGGCTAAATAATTGTGATAAATAACGCCAGTCATTGATGTTAATGTTGTGCAACTGATTTCGAGCAAAATAATCTGGAAATTATTTTATTTTATAGTTTAAAGACTTAAGTATACCACTACAAACATAATCATACCACAACAAGAAAAGCACAGTAGAGCTTTCATGCATTGGTTTGGACCTGTTATCCTACATCATAACATTTACATATAATCCACGTTGCATGACTGTAACTCACACCCTCGCTTTTTGTTTCTTTCTTTCTGAGAAACTGTAAAACATGCTGTTTGGTTTGCATCAGCTAGTGTGATCTACATGGAGCTTATGTAATGTTGAGGGGAAAATTTTTTATAGTGTATATATAATACGAGTGTGTAATATAATGTTTATATAAAGGGTGAAGAGAGGAAGTTGGCATAGATTTGCATGTGGGCCATGAAACAGGATCAGACATGTGATGATAGCAAAGTGTTGTCTGCTTACACACACCGGACCTGATAAGGGAGAGATAGAGATAATAACAAAATTATTTACTGTTCCATATTCTCAGGATTTATTATCACTGTTAATCAGAGCTAGAGCTGCTCAGGTGTCATGCTCTTCGCAGTGTGGATTTTGGACCAGCTTTGTTTTGAGTTTTGAGTTCTCTTGATAATGTTTAACACAGACAGAGCACATTCTCTTGGCTTTAATGCCTTTAAACATTCATTTTCTCTAGAACTGCAGCATATGATGTGGAGATGCTCTATGCTCTTTGCTTTGGTCAAACATTAACTGTTATATTCATCCTTTAGCAAAGTTTCATAATAAGGCTGGAACACTTATGAAGTTCTCAATAGTCATCAGTGATTCGTTTATGTATTCATTCATACACTTTCCTTACACTGTTCTTGACAGGCATCACATATGTTTACATTAGCACCATTTGCCCTTATCATTTGTCATATCTATACATGTCTTGTTTATACGACTGAGCAGTTGAGGGTTAAGGGCCCACCAGTGGCACCTTGGTCGTGAGTTGAACTCACAACCTTCCAATCAGTAGTCCAACAGCTTAACCCCTAAGCTAGCACATACCCCCATCATAAACTAGGTGCTAGTTCTAGGCTGGTGCTAGTTTCAGAGTTGGTTCAACTCTGGTTTGCTTTTCCACAGGCTAGAGAGCCACCACAGAGCCAAGTCATTGTGTCATTGTATACATCTCTACTGTCCCAGCAACTCTAGTTGGTCTTGCTGGTTATGCTAATCCTACCCCCACTCCCTGATTTAAGCAGTGCTTGGCTCTAGACTAGCAAAGTGTTTTTGCCACTTTTGAACCAGTTTTCCTGGATGTGATCTGGTTCTTTAGCCGTCAAAACACAAAGAACTGGTTGGAGATTAGGCTCCAAACTGGTCCTCAAACTGCCTTGGTGGAAAAGACGTGGCAGCAGTGACAGGCTGAGAAGACCATCCCAGATCTCTCTATCCCTGTCTATGCTTTTGATGTCTGATCATCAATTTTTATCCATGCTTCAACAAATATGTTCTATGCTCAACAGAAGATGGGGTAATTTAGTGAGACTGGCTACCAACTAGGTACCGGTATTTCAAAAAGATGTATACCGGTAGTTGTTGTCACGTGGCCAGCTGTTAGTAATTTCTTTTCCTATTCTTGTCCTAGATATTAAGTGATGTTTATGAAGTCATCTTGTCACTGCTATCAGTCATCCACCAGACCAATATCAATTTTTATTTTATCTTACATTCCAGATTTTCTTTTCAGCTTTACACTCTAGGCCAGGTCACTTGGTTCAAACTGCATGCAAGCTGTCCTGGAGCAGCATGAATGCAAGGTGTTATGAATTAAAGAGGTTAGATGGCTGGTGTTCCACATGTGTGGAAAAAATTAAAAAGCTTATGGGGCAGGGGGTAGCTCAGGGGTTTAAGCTGTTGGACTACTGATTGGATGGTTGGGAGTTCAAATCCAAGCACTGCCACTGCTGGAACCTTGAGCAAGGCCCTTAACCCACAACTGCTCAGTTTTATAAATGAAATAAAAGTAAGTCGCTCTGGATAAGAGCGTCTGCCAAGTGACTGTAATGTAATGTAATGTAATTGGAAAAAAAGGTTGTTGAGTGTTATACCTCCTGAGCCAATTATTAGTTGAATTCCTTAAAAAAGTTAAAATGATTATTTGGACGTAGTTAATTTAGATAATAAATGATTATTTGGTTTTTGTTTATAGTTTTAGTCTTTGTTTGGTATGAATAGTGGTGTTAAAATTCCAAAGTTGAATTTCTAATTAAAATACCCCCCCCTTTTTTTTTGTTAAACACATAGTGCACCCTGGTTGTCACTAATAGCTTTGAAATTGATAGGGAAATTTGATTGTTATGTATAAATGCATAGCCATTCTTCAAAATTATCCATTAATCGAAACCTCAAACACTGTGTTATCTATCTGACTCATACAGCAGTGAGAGCCTTTGTGAACCATCGTGTGGGTCAGTATCACACTGGCTGGCTGAAAATGATCACCTGAAGTGTGGCTGGATTATGAGAACTTCAAATTTATGTTGTAGTGATAGGTTTGATAGCTTGTTCTGATAGTTTTACTTGGTATGTGGTTCCTGACAACATTCGTTTACTCTTTGATGAAAGCTCTGTCACTCTACTTGGCACAACACTCTGGGGCGAAATGATGGGTCAAGCAAAAAAAAAAAAAAAAAACACAGACATTTTTAATTTCATAAATAAACAGTTAACTAATAAGTAAAGACTGAAGCAACATTCACCATAAATTAATTCATAATAGCTTTTCTGTTATATTTTATACTTTTTATTTAATTGCTTGGTATGACGTTACAGACAGCTACACATGTTAGTGTCGGTCCATTCAGTTTTAAGTAACGCGTAGTTGAATTGGGTCCAAATCTTAACCGTTTTGCAACACTTTTCTGACAAAAATAACTTAGACCCATTTGTTTTTGGACCGGAATACAATAGAAACTGTCCTAGAAATACTGAATATTGACCTGTAAGATACATGCTGCTCAAAATAGTAAAAGCATCTAGGTTTATTTATAGTTCTGTCCCAGTTTGTCCCACTATACACTCTCAGGGGGGAAAAAATATTAACCCTGTAGCTACCAAGTCTAGGTTTTATGTGGTACTCTGTATTCATAAACTATGAATCCTTAACTATCAAAAGATCCCTCACTGTACACAGCCTGTCCCTTATTAAATGGGAACGTGTACTCGGTTTTCACGGGTCTCTGGAGAAGAATTGATTCATTAGCACTGGACAGTTTTTTTTCCTGTTGTAAAATGACTTGATTCATTAAGGGTTTGATGAATTATGAGGTAAAAAACAGTTGTTGTGTTGGAGCACAGAATACACAGACTCGTGTAGTGAGACCTTTTAACGGGTCAGACTGACCCTATTTTGTCTCATTTACAGTATGCTTTGCTGCTCTGGGTAAATAAGGCACTGTAGTTGCACCTAGCACAAAGGTAGCAAAAAAGCCTGGCTGTCAGAGAGCTGAGATTTAAACGAAAAGAAAAGAAAAGAAAGAAATAAACTACAGTATGTGCTAATATGTTCTAATTAAGTTTCTGCTTAAGTAACAGAAAACACGTAACTAAAGGTTACTAAAACGAGTAACTAAAAACGAGTTAACGCATTCATTTTTGTTTAAACCTTAACTAAGGGTACCTTCCCAAACTAATTCCTAGTGCATCCCTAATCTACATAAATGATCATAAATTATATTCTGAATGTTAGATAAATGTTGATAACTAAACCCAGGTCTTTAGGTATAAATGTGAACATTAGAAACCGCCATTCACTCCTTTATGAATTTCACAATTTAATTACAGCACTTCAACCAATGCAGAGGTATATTATTTATCTAATTTGGTACAAGATTTTTTAAAAACGTCACTTTTTTATGTTTAAAAAAACGTACAATTTTTTTTGCTGTTATGTTCCTGGTTTATTAACTTTAACCAGTGCAGTAAATAACATCACTAAGGAGAATTATAATGTAAAGCATTACAAAATGTGACTGCTTACCTTTAATGGTCAGGTTAAATGTGTTACAAGCTTAATTAAATGGCTTCTCTGTTAGGAATAAACCATGACGGGGCATGCTGTTATAGGAAAATAATCAATGACAAGAGTGGTGTGATGCAGCATGATGCAAAATGCAAACTATAGCTACTGTTACAGATGATTTATGTCTAATAAGGACATGTCCCAAAGCGTTTTATTTAGCTGAAAACACAACACATTTCCAAAAATGTTTTAATGTTGTTGTTTTTTTTTACTGTTTTATTTATTTACTTTCATTTATGTTATAGCAGCTAGAAACAGTGCTTCCCTCACAAGCCCCTTTTTCTCTCTCTGTTGAAGTTAATAAAAGCAGCTGGTCAAGTTTCTTGTCGTACCAATAAACCGCTCAGCCCTTTGTCTTGAAAAATTTCTGAAAAAGTTACAGCTTTACCTCAGACAATGACATACTTTTTAAGTTTACGTGAAGCCTCAGCCATACAAGTCCCAGTGAATTAGCTGTTCCTATAGAAACGATAAAGTTAGACTGTAATGATAAAGTTAGAGTGCATGAAAACATAAATCTGTGATAATGTCTTCTAACCAGCATTCAAATTAAATCAACATGCTCTGACCAATCAGAATCAAGGATTTGTTGGCGGTGTGGTGTAAATATTGAGATCATTGATCTTGCTGTGATTGACTGATGTGCGGGTCCTCCCTCATGCAATTCATTGAAAAGCAAAACAAAAAAAAACCCCATACTTAGCCTTTGTTAAAATATAGATACAAAATATAGGATGTTTATGGCTATATAATGTGTATATATGAATGTATTTATGCATGTTCTTCATCAGGCCAGGAGAAGGAGAGGACAAAATTAGACCTCGTCCATGGGAGGCATTTTGTTGACTCTCACTATCTCCTTTAATCTTGTTCTCTTTCACACTTTGGTACTCTGTAGTGTTTGTTAGAGCTTATTGCATTAGTTTTTATGTGTATGTGTTTTTTTTTAAACATGGCTGCGTTCAAAATGAGACTTTGCTCTCCATAGCTCGTCTTATGTATAGATACATACTGAAATATCATGTATCAGATATCAAATATTGTTACATCAGTTGGAAAGGGTTAGGGGAATGATGGGGAAGATAGCCAATTCTTGATACTTTATTTGTATGCTTTTTATCTCAAATTGATTAAGTGCCAATTACTGCGATTTGGTTGGTTACTTCAGCCTGCAGACATAAACATTGGGATTTTTATGGGAATCTTGAGTAGCTTCAGTGACATTCTATCCCTGGCATGCCCAATCTTATCAGGAAAGGGCCGGTGTGGGTGCAGGTTTTCGTTCCAACCAAGCAGGAGTCTCACCTGAGCCTATTGAAAGCTTAGGTCAACTGATTAAACAGGTGGAATCAGGTGAGGCTCCTTCTTGGTTGGAACGAAAACGTGCACCCACACCGATAAGATTGGGCATGCCTGTTCTATCCATAAGACTATGCAAAATATTTACTTTTCAGACACGTGAGTGGTGTTTTATAAAATATTTTAGGAAATAACTATTTTAATTACTGTTAACTATAGAAAGTGTACGAGCCTGACTAACGGTGTGAAAAAATGGATTTTTGTCATGTGAAAAGCTGATTTGTAAATTTTTAAAGAATGATTACACAATGGTTTTGTATAATATCCTATATAATACCATAAAATACTATTTTGAATTCATAAAATGATGCATATACAAATGCACAGAAAAAGAACATGTTAAAATAAAATAAAAAAAGACGATTATTGTTGATGTATAAAAAAAAGTTCTGAATGAAATGTCAGTGAGAAATCGTTTCATTTTTAATGTGCTAGTGTGTAAAAGTACATGATAGATCTAAGAGTATTGATACAAGTGCACATCTCCACTCCAGTTCATGTAAGCTCCTTTCTACACCTGCAAATGTTTTTGCATTTTTGGCATTTGTACTAACCAGTAAGCAGTGATGCTACAGTCAGGTACCAAGTTTGATTCATCCAATCAGAACAGCAGTGGTAGTTAAATAATAAATATTTCTAACCCTTATTTGACTCCATGTACAAGTCCATACCTATGTCTCCTGCTAATCTGCCCAAGTATCACAGTCAGAGTTGAAACGCATGGCTGACTTTTGACCATTATAAAAGGAGATAGTAAAGTATGCAGTATCATCTGTGTCCAAGGGAGGAAATGCTGTGCATCATGCATCTTAAACATACATATGAGCATGGTCTCGTTTGATACCACTGTGACTGAGTTCTGGCAAACACCCAAAAATATGAAAAATCTAGAAGAAAATGTAGTTGGGATTTTTTTGCCAATCATGGATGGGTTTGTTCATGTAACTGTATTTTGGCAGTTTAGCAGTAGAAGCAGTGGCTCACTGATTTGAGTCTTTGGGTTAATCATCAGAAATTTGGGGGTTCAAGCCCCAGCGCTGCCCCTGTTGGACCCCTGAGCGAGGCTCTTAATGCTCAGCTGTATAAATTCATCAATGTAAAACCTTGCTTGTTACCTTTGAACCACAACAATATGGATCAGTTTAGTTTGTAATCAAATGTACATGGTGCCCTTGCGCCTTGTTTAGGATTTTTACGCTTTCCTTCCATTTCTCTTGTAATTTTTTTTACAGTTTTTAGGACTCTATGTAGATACATATATAAAATGTCAAAGTTTCCCCACGTGAAGGGTTTTCCCCAAGTCACACAGGTAATCAGAAAATAACCAAAAAGCACTAATCAGACCAGGAAGTGAAGTTCATTTCGAAAAAGATGCTTGAACCATCGTAAATCCATGACTGCCATTACCTCCAAAATAAACAGAGCAGGTTAGAGAACATCCAGTAACAGTGATGATTAGGTGTTTGATGTCATCTGATGTTATGGTTCATTGTATCTGGCTCATGTGCTCCAGTTAAATAACCTGTTCTGCTATAAGCTGGCTGAATGCCAGGAAAAATCAGAAGCTGTAAAGCCAATAGTTACAGGAAGCTTCAATAGCTTAACCATTATGTTCTTTGCTTGCCTGTTCGTATGTGTGTTCAGCCCATTCCTGCTTTGAATCCAAATTTCCTTGTGTTTAATAATAAACTTTTTTCTCCTGACCCCCTCTTGTATTTTCTGTTCTGGCCTTCTTACGTTTTGTCTGCCTTTCTTCTCAGTGGAGGGGATGAAGGTGGTGGAGATTGAGAAATGTCGCAGTGACATTAAGAAGCTGAGGGAGGAGATGGCCTCCAGGAACAACAGGTCTGTCTCTGCCCATCTTACAACAAATAATCATCTCAGCCTGTCCTGAAACATTACATGCTTATGCGATATATCAGGGGGAGCAATTAGAGGATAGCTTTTGTGCACAAGAATGTGTGTTTTTTTGTGTGTGTATATACTGACAGTGGAAACTGAACAAATCATTGTTACAGCTGACATATTAAGGATTCCAGCACAAAAGGAGTAATGATTCAGAATGGTCTTACTGTCCAGTCGCCACACCGTAGCGTTCTACTGCAAAAGAAAACAATTTATAGTACCGTAATTCACACCACCAGTTAAATAAGCTTTTGGTTGATTAAATTCCTGTTGGCCATTAAAAAGATCTCCAAGGATGAAAAAGATTATTCATAACTGCTGCAAGTAAGTAAGGATTGAAATGTGACATTAGTCATGGATTAAAGGATTTAAAGGATACTTTTTCTTGGGTAAAAAATACCAAATCCGAGATCCTAAAAGGAGAAAGCAATAAACTACATCACCCAGGACTCAGTTTTCCCCAAGCACTCAACAAATCCTTGGCCTTCTGCTATCACAGCAAGTCAAATGGGGTGCAAAGAGTCATAACAATCATCATCCCAAAAGTGGATCGGGACAATCACCATCAGCCAATTCATACCAATAAGGTCAATGGTAGGTGCAGGCTAGCCGCCAGTAGTGAGCGGTGGATTAGATTTGTGCTTAGCTGCCTCTTAATAAGGGAACTAATTCAGGAGAACTGCTTTATCCACCTTAGTACCTTAATAAGCTCACTAATGAACACATTACTGAACGTACTCATTCGTGAGGCTGCGCCTTCCTTTTGGGTATAGGTACGAATACGGCCCTTTTTTTGCATACCGGTAGTTTAAAAAATGAGTTATAAGAAATAAAGTGTGTGTGTGTGTGTGTGTGTGTGTGTGTGTGTGTGTGTGTGTGTGTGTGTGTGTGTGTGTGTGTG
>JAQLOM010000034.1:21479991-21492234 GCA_030068315.1 Chrysichthys thysi
CTATCTATCTATCTATCTATCTATCTATCTATCTATCGGTCTGTCTGTCCTCCCTTGCTTCTGTCCCTCCTTGTTTCTTCCTGTCTGTCTGTCTCTGTCCTTCCTTCCAAACCTCCTTGTTCCCTTCTTTTCTTTCTGTCTCTCTGTTGTATCTATCTGTCTGTCTTTCCTCCCTCCCTTCCTTCTGTCCCTCCTTGTTTCTTCCTTCTTTCTTTACTTCCTGTCTTTCTGTCTCCCTGTTCTATCTGTCTGTATGTCTGTCCTCCCTTCCTTCTGTCCCTCCTTGTTGCTTCCTTCTTTCTTGTCTTTCTGTCTCCCTGTTCTATCTGTCTGTCTGTCTGTCCTCCCTTCCTTCTGTCTCTCCTTGTTGCTTCCTTCTTTCTTTTCTTCCTATCTGTCTATCTATCGATCTATCAGTCTGTCTGTCCTTCTGTCCTTCTATCCTTCCCTCCTTCCTTACTTCTCTTCAGGGATCCTTGTTACTTCTTTCTTTCCTTTTTGTCTGTCTCTATTCATTTTCTATCTGTTTGTCTGTGATAGTACCCTAACAATATGTAACCTGTTTACCCACCCCCCACACACACATCTGCATGGCACATTCTGCCAAGTTGTGTACAAGTAGTTGAATGTTAGAGAAATACTTGACCAGAAATACAACTTTGACAAATTTCCCCACACTTCTAAAGTCGTCTAACAGCCAAGACATGTTTGTTTGTCTAAATTGTGCTGCCATGTGCAATTACAAAGAAAGAGGAAAATCAGGCTTGTAGTTATCAGTTTAGTGTGTCTAAATCCTTAGCACCTCTAAACTCAGTGTAAACACCAGGCAGGTTTGGGAGTGATATGTTGGATAGTGCTCAGCACCACCATCATCAAAACACCAACCGAGGGAATAGCTTTTGGAGGAGTGGTGTCAATCACTTCAGTAACATTTCAGACTCTTGCAGAATCGATGTCAAAGCACATTCAGGCTGTTCCTGTGGCCAATAAGACAGTTTCTCTTTACTTTATCACCTGTCATTATATAGTGAGCTAAAAAATGTCTTTTGAGGCTGGGTTGTTTAGGTATTAAGTCTGCATTTAGCTAAATTGGTGAACAGAAAAGATTTGTTTATTTTCTTATTTCTGGCTAAACCTTGCGTACACATCCGAAAAACCTCTAAATAATGAACTCTGAATAAATACTTTCACTGTCTTTTATCAGTGCCTCGGGCAGGATGGCTGGGGCTCTCTGAGAACCCCGCTCACTGCGGCTTTCTGCTCTAAAGCTGAGGCACCCAAGAAACCAGCAAAGAAAACTTCAAGTAAGAGTAAGAGCATGGCTTTTCTGTTTGATCTCCAGTTATTCAATTTCAGATATTTTACATCATCTTTAATTCAGTGCTTCAGCTGCCTAACATCAACACCGCAGACATGTTTTGGCTTTTTTGGCCTGGTTGCGTATGGATTTATGAGTCATTACTGCAGGTCGCTATTGTGGTTTTTTTTTAAAAAAAATTTATTTTAGAGTACAGAAAGAGGTAATGTGTTGGAATTATATATTTTGATTTAATGTACCCAAGTTATCTACACAGTAAACGGCAAAATAGTCAGTGCTCCATGTTAATGTGTGCCTTATTAAAAATGTCTGGGCTGTTTAGATTAAAAGCACAAAAGGATATCTAAACTCAAGTTTCTCTTTTTTTTTTTTTTAAATCAAAATGGAGCTTGCTTTCATGGCAAAAAGATGTACAGAGCCTTCCACAATTATTGGCACCCCTTGTAAAGATGAGGGAAAAAAATCCACCTTTTCGGTGAAGTAGCCTCAGCACACATGGGGAAAAAAATTGAAATAAATTATCCCAAGAAAAACGAATCCCTCATTAAGAAATAATATCAACCAAAAAAACCCTTGCATGTATCAAAAGTATTGTCCCAGGCACCCCTGGGAATTATGTGAACGCAATGCACCCGGAGCATGTTTCTCATTTATATTGTACATTTTTTTCAGTTGATTGCAGTGTAGTTGTAGGAACTTTCACACTGTGATTCATGACTTCCTGATTCACCGGGATCCAAATATGAAGTGACACAGAAGCCAGATTTCCTTTTCTCCTCAACATGGGAAAGATAAGAGAAAACACAAGGGCACTCCCCTTTGCCGGGGTGCCAATAATTGTGAAGGGCACTGTAATATAATGTATTTTATTCATTTCTTGGTTACTCACCCATGCAAGTGATATTTTAAAGCAAATCACATATTACTATGTATAAAAATTGCCATATGGATAAGTTAAAAAAAATAAACCGTTAAAGGAGCAGTTTGGGATTTGTAGCCGTGTTTTTAAACATATTAATTAATAATTTCTTAATTCTAAAGGGACATTAGAAGAAAAAAATGTGAGTTGCAGTCGTATTGTCCAACAGATATGGATTGCTTCTTCAATTTAGGTTTCTATTAATAAGTGTTCTGCCCACATCTGGAACAGAGGCGCTCACTTCTGTTCCTTTTTCCTAAAAGTTCATAAAACTCATGACGCAGAAGTAGTTTCAGCAGACAGGATGGAGTCGGTCTGCTTTTTCAGTTCCACTGCAATTCACCTCACAGGCAGCAGAGGGCGCTAAAAGTTACAAACTGCTCCTTTAAAATAAGACTGCCCTATGTTTGAGATTACAGAGTACACGTGTTTTGTCCACTTGTGTAAATGGGATGGTAGATCTGTTTTTACTCTTGATATTGGTCTTGGCAGGGATGTTGCTTCCTGGAGTCGATGGTTTCCTGCTTGTGTCAAACATAAACAATGTTTATCCCGTTTGCCGTTTTCTCAGCCTTAGAGGCTCCTGACGAGAGGGCTGCTCTGCTAGCCTACAAGACCACTGTTGCCTTCCCTACTAGACTTTCCACTGCAGGATTTCTCAGTCAAGGTGTTGCACTAGGCGAGCATGACCAAAGCCGGGCTTCGAGTGAAGAATCTATCACTGGTGCTGATGCCAAACGAGCTGAATCAGTCACCGACGATTCTGCCAAAGCTGAAACCGAAAGCTATGATGTTGGTGCAGGAGCGGAAGCTACACCAGTTGCTGAAACAGCTACTGAAAAAGATACAAGTCCACCTAGTGCTGACGTGGAGGCGCCAAAATCCAAAGCTACACCAAAAGACGATGATACGTCTTCTTCGTCCTCTTCCAGTGACTCCGATTCTGACTCCGATTCCGATGATGAAAAACCAGACAAGACTGAAAAGCCTGAACCAGTGGCCAAGACTGGAGATAAACCAGGGCAGGAAGAAATGCTCTCGTCTGTGAGTAAACAGCCCTCTTCAGATGTGAAGACAGGAGCTGTTCTTGAACGTGTACAACCTTGTTTTGCTGAAGAAGCACCCAAAGGAGCAGGTAAAAGAGCACCTCAAGCTGCCGAAGCTGTGAGCGAACCAACATCCAAAGAAGTGCCTGCTCCAAGCACAGCAGCGGCCCCAGCAGAAGAAATAATCGACCCTGCTCATGTCTTATGCACTGCTGAAAGCATTAAAACTCAATCAGAGGTTATACCAGAAAAAGAAGCAGGTGCAGAGGTGAAGTCTTCAGAAGTTCCTGATGCCGTCACTGAAGGAGCCCCTGACGTAGCTGTTGGACACGCACCAGAAGCCGTCCTCGATTCTGCTCCCAAAGCTGCATCTGAAGCCGGAATTGAAATCAAAGCTGCACCAGAGACGATGCAAGCTGTAACTCCTGCTGAAGAGTTAGGCGACCCCGCTCCTGTAATTACTGCTGTAGAAGGAGTCCGAGCCGAACCTGAAGTAGCAGCTGCACCAGAGGGTACACACTACATCACCCTTAAAATCCTTTTCACTCCACAGAACGGTCTTCTCACCACATAGACACATTTATATCTTACATCATTTGGAAAAATATAAACATCCTCCGAATGGCCCAAATTGGTATTTATATTCCTGGCAGCCCCTTTCAAAGATGCCTGCTAGAGTTTGCTTTGCTTTACAATACCAATTCAGTCTATGTCTAATGAGAATGCACCATTATTAACCTACAGACACTCCACCTCTTTAATGCCAGCATGTCTGCCTTTTAGGACTCTGGGTGCTCCTGACTGATTCCGTGCATGAATGTGTGAATGAATGAGTGTTAGGCTTAAAGTCTTAGAAATGATCTTCTCCTAAAAATCTGGAAAGTCCTGATTTGTTTTCCTTTCTCTGCAAAGTGCAAGGTTTTAGTGTAACAGCCATCCGTTTTCCCTCTGTAGATGCTTTCCTGGTGCTATTTTGGTGATTACAAGTGATTTTTTTATTTTTATTTTTTTTATGAAACTTATACGGTCTTCTCACACACTGTATCCTACTTTAACACTACAGTACTGTTCATACTGAGTTCCTCAAGCCAAGTAGTCTTTTTACGTAGTCGGGGTCTTTCTCATCTTTGACATTTTCACTGTGAAAGCACTGCGTCATGGAGCAGGAGTTTGTAATCAGAGGCTTTATTATTAGCTACATTGTTAATATGTTGCACTTTTATGTACCTGGGAATGACCAGAAATGTAAAAGGACTGTCCTCTTTCACTTAAATGTAACTTAAACGTAACTTAAAAAAAAAGCAAAACATATCATCTGCTTTGATTTCCCTAGTTTCTTTTCTTGTCTTTTTTTTTTTTCTTGTATCTTGACAGATAGCTGTTTGGTATATAGTTAAGTGTAGAGGTTTGTATACTCTTTAGACAAGTCAAGTGTGCTTTTATGGGAAAATAATCAAGTATGGGGTAATGGGATGTGGCCTGATGTGAAGCCTCTTTCTTGAAGTTGAAAAAGCAAGACAGCAATAGCAAAGACCTTCCCATGATGGAAATCTTAATGCAGAAGCTTTGCTTCTGACTGATACAAAACAATGGCACTGAAGACTCCCTGTAAAATACTACGCTAAATACACATCTCCTTACAAAAACACTTCACCATGTGAACAGTTATACACTTTTTAGATTGGTTTATGTGGACCTGAACTCAGTGTAAGTTAACAGGCATATTAACATAAAATATAGAATTTGTTTTGTTGCCTGAACTACTGTCAGAGGTGCTCTTGTGGAAAATTAATCAACCCCTTTTGGCCAAAGTTGAGAATTCAACAGTGTTGTGGTTTAAGGAATTTTAATTTACAGGAACGACCTATTTAGATTGTTTGGTTTCATGGATGCTCTTTCATTATCGTGAGTAACAAACTGGTTATATAGTGTAAAAAAACAACAATAACAAAAAGCCCAAAACGTGCACACATACGCAGTATTATTGCACGTTTGCGTTTCCTTTTCTAAATCTAAAGGATACAAACCTTGCCCTCAACTGTATTTTGGTTACTGTAGTTGCTATATGTTTTTTTTTTTTTTTATTTCATATATTCTTTCTTTTTTTTAATATCACGTTTGTCTTAATGTTAATGGTGAATCTCTTTTAATGCAGCTTGAGCCAGTTGATGTCATTTGAGGGTAATGTTATTAATATGTTAATCACTGCCGCAGTGTCGGATGTCACAAGTGGATGGTGGTGGTTGAAGTCGCCTCTTGCTGATTTCTCACCTTTTCTTTTCCTGTGTCTAATTATCATGCGATGCCTTCAGATCTAAGTGATACATGCGACTCCAGTCTTCACTGACCACGCCGCCTTCTGCTGCCTTTTCACCCTGTTCTCCTGTTTCATCTATAAGTCTTAATGCTTATGTCCAAGTTTATATATAAAAAGGCAATGTCACTCCTTTACTTGCGTACAGCTGTGAACGAGCTTGGATTTGATTCATTTTAGCAGTTATAGTGCAAAAACGGAGCACTGAAAAGTGTGCCAACTAAATTCTTTTTTTTTTTTTTTTTTTTTTTTTTTTTTTTTTTTTTAATATTCCTGTTTATTCACAGCAGCACATTTTAACTTACATTTTATGTGATGGAGAATAAAATGGAAAAATCACTCGGGTATGCTCAAATGAAAGAAACTGGCTGCTAAGGGACGGCCCACGATGACGTTGGTTGCTGAGCTCAGTTGTCTGTAGATCAGACGAGAGGCCTTGGGCCATTCACGCTCCATTCATTTTGATGTATGTGACAAAGGGGGAAGGTTGGGGTTGACTGACATGGAGAGACTCCTGTAAAACAATGCTGGTAGAAGTGTGAATATTCCCATCAGGCTTTCCTTTCAAGTCAGGATGTAAAAAGCAGTTAATGTGTTAAGACAAATGTTGGATGCATTTTGTTTCTAACAAGCTAAAGGTCTAATTCTGTAAGAATCGTTTGCCGACATGTATTGTATTATTATATTAGACGTGTAAAAATATAGATTTGATGATGGATAACGAGTGTAGACAGTAATCTGGACCAAATATTTTACCAGCTTTTTGAGTTTCATCAGGGTCTATGGCAAATTTGTTTGTTTAAATAACAATTTATTCCTGTGTGGTTGTATCATTTTGTTTAATCAGTGTCACTTTTGCGTACTTTTATTTTTCCTCTGTTTTATGTCTGCCTTTTGTAGAAGCTGCCGCAGCCACAGCTCCCAAGCCCCAGCCCGAGCCTGAGCCTGAACCGTTCGACAACACCTCGTACAAGAACCTGCAACATCACAATTACAACATTTACACATTCGTGGACATGGATGTGGAGATGGCCAAGCACCGTCTGCCCCAGCCCTCTACGGGAAGACCCTCACCCAGGCACTGATCTGCTCCCTCAGGGGGGCCTGTGATCTCGTTCCTGTTCCCCAGAGTGATTAACATCCTACCGCTTTTGCTTTGTGCTGGTTTGTCCTTCAGATGGTTGACCATATTGCAACTTTCTGGTGAAATGCTTGTAATTTCATTAAAGTATATTAATTAATTATTTCAAAATGACTCCACGGTTTACTGTCGGCAATCTAGGTTGCTGATGTAACTGAGAATCCTGTGCTTTTTGTTTTAGGGAAAATTAAGTCACCAGTTTACTTTATTAGTTATCATTATCCAGAGTAATTCAACAAATGTATTTGTATTTAAAGTGATCCTGATGAGGGACGTAAATACAGGCGGTGGGAGGGACAGTTTTGGTTTTGTAGAACGCAAGATTTTTCAGCTGCACCAAATGGGAATGGGACACACAATATGATTGGCTGCGCATTAAGATTTTTGTCAGTATACTGACAAATAAAAGTGGCATTTAAGTGTTAAAAGCACAAAAGGGTTTGGGGAACCGGGCAGGGGTCCTCAAACATTTTGTAGCCTCCTTTAAATTCTACACAGCTACTCAGTAGAGATTTATTTTATAACCATAATCGAGCGATTCAAATCCTAGGCTCAGTAATATTATGAATATTTAATTGAGCATTGCTACTTTTGTTCGTAATAGAATACATTATTTACAGGTTGGCTATAAATTGAGTTATTGAGCTCCAGCTCCAGGGTCCCTGGTTGACTCGTGAGCTCGGTTTACTCTCTGCGTGGAGTTTATCTACATGACCTTCCCATGTCTGCGTGGGTTTCTTCCAAACTCGGAATAACATGCCTATAGGTGAATTGATGTTAAAGGATCACTAGTGTGAGTGCACTGTTCCCTGACAAGGACTCCTGTCCCATTCCAGGCGTTATCCTGCTTCGTGCTCAACGTTCCCAGGATGGGCTCTGGATCCACAGCAACCCTGACCAGGATAAAGCGGTTAATGAAAGCCATCGTTTTGGATCATACACATTCAATTAAAGCAGGCATGTCCAATCTTATCCGGAAAGGGCCGGTGTAGGTGCAGATTTTCGTTCCATCCAAGCAGGAGTCTCACCTGAACCTATTGAACGCTTCAATCAACTGGTTAAACAGGTGGAATCAGGTGAGGCCCCTTCTTGGTTGGAAAGAAAACCTGCACCCACCTTGGCCCTTTCTGCATAAGATTGGACACCGCTAAATTAAAGTGATCAGCCAAACAGACTAGCAACTATAGGACTTCAGTGAGAAATATAATACCTTAATCATTTCCACCACTGTAAAAAAAAATTTTTTTTTTAATTAAATAAAAAATAATAATAAAAACGAGACCTCAGGGGCTCCCCAGACCCCATTTTGTGACCCGGTGTTCCAGGGACGAAGGAACACTAGGCTTTCTGCGCCTGCGTCTCCGCCCACCTTATGAATATGCATAAAGAAACATCCTGCGTGCCTCTTACGCAATGACGCACCACAACAAGAATAGCCGCCGGTTGCCGCCCACTTCGTGAATATTCACATCCAAGTCGCCTTGCGTGCGTTTACGTGATGACGCAAGTCATCCACAGTGGCTCCCGATTGCTGCAGCCGCTTGTCAGTGTGATGAAGATTGGCACTCAGGTAAGCTGTCACTCAAAACTCTGCTTTTTCCTCTTACCTATCAATCAAAACAATGCGAGCAACGCGCTTAAAACCCTCAGCCTGAGCTCTTAAACGGACTTGGGCGAGGTTGTATGTGGGCTTGGGGGAGTAATTTTAAAACTAGTGCGCCGCCCGAAAACCATGTTGAGGAAAGAAAGTCATAAAATATGTGCTTTTTGATGAGAGAGGAGGATTTTATTACAAGACCGATGACCGAGACTGAGCCAAGGCCCAGCTTTAGCAGCACACACTTCCTCCCTCTGTGTACAGGGCAACGGAAGTGCCTTTTATTATTATTATTATTATTATTATTATTATTATTATTATTATTGTATCCACATGTCCATCGATTGCGGTTTTTGTTTAATTATTATGTTTCTTTTGTTTTGTTTTTTTAAATAAGAGTCGGAGTTACTATAGATTGTATTTGGTTCTATTTAAAAAATAAAAACTTCTATGTGTTAATACTTGGTCAGGCCTTACGTTAAAACACTTATTCCAGTGTTAATTGTATACTTGTACACAGTGATGGAGTCTATTCAAGCGTAATTAGCCTCTTAGCTGTGTCTTAGCATTGCTAGCAAGTTGTGGTAAACAGAGCAAAGCTAGCTAGCTGGCTACTTTTCTGTCATTGCTTGATTTGCTTTGATTTTCTGTTATGATTTGTACTTTAAGGCAAAAATAAAGCGCCTGAATGGATCCCTAGTGTTATATGACGTGTTGTATGTTTTGTGTGAACGTTTAAAACTGTGATTATTTCACTCCGTGTTTAATGGAGCGTTAGCGAGCTAGCGGACCTGAAGGCCAGGCCTGTGTCTGTACTGCGGTGTCATGGTTACTGTACAGCACTTGTATGGCGAGTTTTACATCGTGTGCATGTTGCAGTACGAAGCATTTCGTCAAACTCAAAGGTTTGACGTGGTTGTGTTTTCTTTTAATGTGTGTGGGGGAAAAGGCAAATGACGCTTTAAGGCCCGGTTTGTTTTGTGGGCCAGAGCTAGCGCTGCCCATCCGGCTCTGTGCGCCGTGGAGAGCTCTGATTATCCTCTTCACATCAGCTCCTTGTTCAGGGTGTTTAAGTGTGGTAACTGTGCAGTACATGAAGTGTTGGTTTTAAACTGTTTTAAAACGTATCCAGACAACACAAGGGGTGTTCACATATCCAGTGTGGGTCCGGTTCAAACCCTGACTCGGATTATCACTGTGATGAGTGTAAAACCACTCCTGATAGACACAAAGCGAACAGGAGGAAAGACCCGAAGCTGGGGGTCCGGCTGGGGGTTCAGCTTGATATTGCCTAACAGTTTAAGCGCTGTGTGTGTTTCTTGGCAAAGATAATAATGTATTATAAAATCTACCAAAATCTAGTCACGTTCACAATTTTATTTTATCCTGGATTACCCCTGCCTGGACATACCAGCGCTTTCCCTGCTCTAACACGTCAAAGAGTCTGTATCGACTCAGGAAAGGTCTGGATTGACCACCAAAGGGTCTGTATTGACTCAGGAAAGGTCTGGATTGACTCAGGAAAGGTCTATTGACCACCAAAGGATCCGTATTGATCCAGGAAGATCTGAGTTGACCCAGGAAGGGTCCGTATTGACCCAGGAAGATCTGAATTCACCCAGGAAGGGTCCGTATTGACCCAGGAAGGGTCCGTATTGACCCAGGAAAGGTCCGTATTGACCCAGGAAGGGTCCGTATTCACCCAGGAAGATCTGAATTGACCCAGGAAAGGTCCGTAGTGACCCAGGAAAGGTCCGTATTGACCCAGGAAGGGTCCGTATCGACCCATGAAGATCTGAATTGACCCAGGAACATCTGAATTGATGCAACGAGGGGCTGTATTGACGCAGGGAGGGACCCCTTTACCTGTAAAAGGAATTGCACTGACCCCCTAAGAAAAAAAGATTTCATGAACACTAAATGTGGTGCAGTAAGTAGTGTTACCTTTGCACGGCACCAGGGTCTCTGTCTCTGCAGTTTAACATGTCCTTCGCATGTCCTCCAGGGTCTCTGGTTTCCTCCCACTGTTGAGAAACATGCAAGTAGGTGAATTGTTGACTGTGAATTGCCTTTAGGGTATGTGTGTGTGTGTGTGTGTGCGTGTGTGTGTGTGTGTTTGTTTGTGTGCGCGCGCGCCCGTTCACTTCTGTGAAGACTAGCCCTTTTGGAGTGTAGCTGTGGGGATTTGTCTTCATTCAGCCACAAGAGCATTAATTAATGAGGCCCTCATGTTGGGTAAGAAGGTGTTCAGTGAGGTTGAGGTCAGGGCTCTGTGCAGGACACTCGAGTTCTTCCACTCCAACCTTGGCACACCATGCCTTCATGAAGCTCGTTTGGTGCACAGGTACATTGTCATGCTGGAACAGGGTTGGACCCCTTGGCTTTCAGTGAAGGGAAACTGTAATGCTGTGCTTCACCCTTTGAGGTAACAGATTGGGGAAGAACCACATATTTGTATGGTGTGATGGTCAGGTGTCCACAAACTTTTGGCGATATAGTGTACATATTTTGGCTATTTGTTGGAGCTGTAAAACATATTTTTGTTTCTACCCACAGAACATATTTAAAAGAATTGTTATTCAAAGTTACATTATTTATAGATTGACCGTTTTGAGTTCGATAATGATGCGTTGTGATTTCCACTGGTGCAGCTCAATAAATAAATAAATAAACAAACAAACAAATAAATAAATCGCAGCTCGCCTGGGTAAACCCTATTGATTCCCAAACCCCACTTTGGTTATCCCTGTGTGAACTCAGTGTTTAGTTCAATAAGTTGTAATCAGTAAAATACAGGGCAGGTCAGAGATACTCCATGTAACCTTAAAACTGTGAAAAGATTTTTTTATGGTTTAAGATTTATTATGGTTGGAAAAGACTTCTGTAGCACACCAAAGTCACTATGCACCATCTCCCACTCCTCCTCCACTCCACCTAGTATCAGTGAATAAGAGAATACTCTGGGAACACGGCTCATCAGATATCATCAGGGTCATGACCCTGGCATGGTAGTGTGTGAGACAGGGGTATGATTGTATCCGACACCGCAGTGTTTGTGTTTCTCCTCAACACACTCCACTTGGGTCGAAATCAGTTCAACAGCCAAAAATATCAATATCAGTGCTGAGGTCTGAACCTGACGCTGATTCGCTGCTTGCTAGAGGACAGTTTACACATATTATGCATGGAAAAGGATCATTTAAGCTTCAGAGTGGGCTAACGAGGTGTCTTGTAAGTGCACACAACAGCATTGGTGATAAAATCATACCAGTATTGATGCACTTGAGTGCATCGGTATCACAGCTGAAAATGCTCACCATAGAAATATCAAAATATCTGTTTTCCTTTAAGTTCATGTATGGGGTAGGTGGAGAGGATAATGTACTGTATGGTACTATAGGGGTACCACAGATAGAAGGAGAGGATAATATATGGTATGGTATATGCTACAGTGTATATTACCTACCATTGTTAAATGCAAAACTAGTCATTAAATGTAAAATAACTTTGTGAAAAGAGATGTGTATTTGTTTGTTGACCTCTTTCAGCATGCTCGTATAATGCTTCAGTGTTGGCAGTGGCTTCAGTGAACATGATGGCAGGCCAGCCTGTGTCCGTGCACAAGTACGAGGAGGGAGTTCATCAGGTGCGTCTGTAATGTTTAGACTCGCAGGTAACATTTACACAAAGACAGGTTCTCGATTGGACATTTTTATTTGATCTCAGTACAGTAAAGTGCAATTATACTGTTTTCATACTGCTCCACTTTTAACATCTGTCAAGAAAAAAATGATTTTTTTTTTAATTATGGTAAAAGATTATATTTACAAGATACAACCCCGATTCCAAAAAAGTTGGGACAAAGTACAAATTGTAAATAAAAACGGAATGCAATGATTTACAAATCT
>JAQLOM010000034.1:21563734-21574075 GCA_030068315.1 Chrysichthys thysi
GCGGAAGTGGCGTACACCGCCACTGTGTATTCATCCGCTGATGAAATACAGTGCATACTGTTTTATTTCAATTTAAAAGTTCTTTTAATGTTTGAATTAACATTTTTTAAATTAGATTTTATATTCCAGAGTCCCACGTAAGACAAAAAATTCCGCGAATCAAAATGTGAAAATCCGCGATGCACTGAACCCTTGATAGGTGAACCGCGATATTACGGAGGTTCACAGTATATAGACTGTAACGTATAGTGTGTACAGAGTGAAGCAGGATGCAGGTACGTAAACTCATTAATGATTGTATTTTCAAAATCATAAAGTTCATAGTGAGGGCCATAATACAGGCAGGCAGAGTTAAAGGGGATAACCCATAATCAATGTTGAAATAAAGGCAACAGTCAGAAACCAGAATGAACCAGGATGCAAGAAAGCTAGGCTTGGACATACATGATATAAAAATGCATGGTAAGACTTTGCAGCGAACTGTGACACAAAAAAAGGAACACTAATCATGAATTCAGCACAGAACAGGCGAACACTGTCGGACAACAAACCAATGGCAGGACAGGGACAGACATACGAATAGAATAGAAGTCACAACAGATTTATTCATGAAATATTCAACTTAAAGCACATTACTGAGAAACTACAGTGAAACTAATAGGAATAATATGTAATGTCCTGGGAGTTAAACAAACATAAAGCCAATTATTGCAAAAGAAACACAGGGTAATATGAACTTGTCATATTTAAACTGTCTCAGAGGTGTTTATGTATCCATGAGTCATTTTTGCTTGTGATCTCAGCTTCAAGACCCATGTCTCCAAAACCACACACTACCACCTCCATAAAAATTAAAGGCCAGTCACAATTTTTCTGTTTCTTATGCGTTATCGAGACGCAACTCTCTGTTATCAGGCCTCGTATGGCTTCGTACACACAACTAGCTCTTAAATCCCTTTGCTAGTGATCTGTATCTTTTCGAAGTGATTTTAGATTGCAATATTAATTGTTAAACGTCTTCACGGTCCTGGACATTAGTGAAATGACATGTAAGATAAGCACCAACTCGATCACTCACACCATTAAACAGCAATATGCAGGTCATTTATTAAAAAAGCAGTGAGTCAGCTTTTAGCTTTTCATCGCCCCAAGCTAAGGAGAAAGTCTGAGGGATAATATCATATTAAGCACTTATATATGCAATCTCATGATGAATGAGTTTAATATTGTTTTAAACTTCTTTAAATTATTCAGCTCGATATAATTGGGCTTTTTATTTATTAGCCGATTGGGATTTTCTGTAGCAAATTTTCATTTTGTACATTTTATTGTAAATATTGACTGCTGTTTATTTTATTATTTAAATTTAAGTCATGAGATAGATAAGTTTTTTTTTTTATTATTCTTTTGGGGTTTCTGTTCTATGTTTACATTAGGCCATGGTACCAAGTCAGAAATGAGGAGGTTTATGTATGATAATGATAAGACTCCTGATCTCCATGAGTTTTCTTTTTAAAATATGACCAGTTTGTTTTTGTTTTTTTTTGTATCATATCCCAAAACATAAGTTTATGTAACGGTAAATGTAAAGACGGTGCGAAGGTAGCTTTCTTGGTAACTGTTTCCTAATTTTTTGAGCTGAAAATTTCTTGTGATGTTTTTTCTTTGAGTCATGAGGCCTATGGTGTTTTGATGATTCACGTCAGTCCGTTTATGTTTACCCAATGTGGTAACCAATGTGCATATTAAGACTACACAATGAACAATGACACAAAAGGTATTACAGGGAAAACCAAGCAAGAGCTAATAAAAAACAGGTGGACACAGCCGTCAACAATGACCAATGACTAGACGGGGTGGAGACGTGAATAGAAAAGAAATCTAAAACGTAGTAGTTGTGTTCATGGGAATGTGAGAAGCGCAAAACGAAGGGGGAAACTGACAGTTATTCATTATAGATTTGTGAAAAAAAAATAGCAATATAAATATGATGAATAGCTTTTTACAATTGTAGGGTTTCGTCTGCATGAGCTCTTGAATCAAAATCAGACCCACCTGCAAGTAATTTGTCTTGGTTTGAGTTAGTGTAAGATTATTTGGACAAAATTATACAAATGCTTTAAATTCTACAGTGCAAATACAAATAATTGAATCAGGACAGCAGTACAAATATGAACAATGCAAACAGTACAGATAATAACATAATTGTACATAAAGCAATACAGATCCAACACAGAATACAGACAACCATTCACACTCACAGTCACACCTACAGACAATTTACGATAGCCAGTCCACCTAATGTGCATGTCATTGGACTGTGGGAGGAAACTGGAGTACCCAGAGGAAACCCACGCTGACACAGGGAGAACATGCAAACTCCCCAAAGAAAGGCACCCAGGCCAACCCAGGGATGGAACTCAGGACCTTCTTGCTGTGAGGTGACTAGAGTAAACTAATAAATGCAGGTGCTCCCTGAGTTATGATGGCCTGACTTACGATTTTTCGAAGTTACAATCCCGAATGCGATGCACTAAAAATTGTAAAATATTTAGAAAATATTGAATATTCGTGGGAGGGCATCATTGGCAGGTCAGCGTAACAGCGTATGACATATGCGGATGTTCGGACAACGCCAGGATGTACGTGAACGACTCCCGGAATGACGCGGACATCGCCTGGAAGTATGTGGACAATGCCCGGGTCACTCGCCTCGTGCAATGCCTCACTCTCCCCCACAACTCACAGAGTAGCCTCATGTATACGGTGGACTGTACAGTGCAGTACCATGGGTTTTTGTGTGCTTCAAGAGCTAATTTTAATTCAAAAGCATGTCTTTTACAGGAAAAGACTCCTGGGTAGGCTAGGCTAAGCGGAGCTAAGTTAGGCTGAGATACCTAAGCTAGGCTAAGTGGTTCAACACAGTGGTTCGACATACCATATTTTTGACTTACGATGGGTGTGGTGGAACGCATCTCCATTGTAACTTGAGGACTACGTGTATATAAATCAGTGACTAAACTAATTAATATAGAAATCCAACAATCCACTGCCTTGGCTATGCACTACAGTCTTCAGGGTAGCTCAGCCAATCCAGGTTTATATTCCTCAACATCGACTGTCCTCAAGTCAGATTACAATTTATTCTGTTTTAGCCCCTATACACCTGAGCCAGGTGATAAAGTTTGTAGAATACTGATAACTCTGGTGCACTGGAGTGTTTCAAGCAGGTATTGAATAAAAATGTAGTTTCTGAGAACTGCACAGAAAAAAATGAAGTGTAGATAAGATACTGATGTCTACTGAGTGTGGTCAAGGCTTTGTAAGATGCTGAGTGTGGTCAAGGTTTCCTCCTCATGTTGTCTTAGGGGTCCTTGTTTGCTTGCCACCGTCGCCTCTGGCTTTCGCTTTAGGGATCTAAATCTTCATCTGGATTTCTCAGAGAATTTTTAAAGAAAAGTGAAAGGTTCTACATGTTCACTTCCTCTTGCATTGCAGCAAAATCCATCGAAAAAACATTGGCTTATCAGGTTGTCAGTTGCTCATAGTGGTTTTGACATCCAACTACTGGTTCGTAATTGGCCTTTCAAAATCAACTCCTGCATCTATCCTTCCATCAGTCTAGAAGCTTTTGGACAACAAAGCCAAACTGTTTTGGGATTTATTCTCTCATCAAAAGTCTGATCAGAAGCGAGAGAATCCTCGTCTTTCTGGTAAATCGAAAGCACTTCAGCTCCATGGACTGCTGTGCTGATTCTGTAATCCTGTTCTTTGTGCAGCTTAACCTGCTTCTCAGAAATGCTGGAACAAAGCAGTGGAGTTAGAGTTCAGTGGCCCCAGATCGATCTTTCGTTCTCATTCTTCATCACTCCATCTGTCTTCCATCCACTTTCCAGCCCCCGCCTCTTCCAGTTGCCATGGAAACTCTTGCGGTTCAGGGATTTGATTTGGTATTTGGTTGAGCTAAATTGTGCTATGCTAAATGTCAACTAGACTTCCCCATTTCAGTAGAGAAAGTTTCAGTGTCTAAGTGGTACTCTCGATTTTGCTCACGATCTGATCGCTAATGAAAGTTCGCCTAGATTCCTGCGTCCACTAATCTAACAGAGACCCATATTGAAATGAGATCTTCTTGGGATTTCAATAGCTGTGGCTTGCTTCAATTCAAGTTTTCACACACTGCTTTTGCCGTGCATGACTGATGGTGGCGAATTAGCACTCGCATGGAACAACCGCCATAATGCACGTATTGTTTGTTCGAGCACTTTGTGTTTGGTTGTCTCGTACAAGCATTAAAAAAATAAATAAATCTTGCCAGTGGAAAATTCAGTTACACAGCATGAGTCATGGATTACACAGCAGGGATGGGAAAGGGTGGATGTGGAGAATGTGGCAGAATCCAGATGTGGAAACAGCCCTTGTGGAAAACACCCCCACACAACCCTACAGGCACCTCCTATCGCTAATCGTAATGCCATTTAGGGAGAAAAGTCTCACAGAGACAGTGAGAATGGGAAAGTCCAGTATGAGTGTGCTGAAGACAGACGGCGTCCAATGTGACTCCAGTCATCTAAAAGTGATTCTAGACATCTACATTCTGCTTCACTCAGTTTAATGCCATCTACATGACATAAAAAAAAATTATTTCTTCTCAAATACAGAGGCAAGAGTCACAAACAGGAGGGCTGGACATAGGAAACATTTCAGGAAAGAAGAGGAGGGGCACAGGGTGTGTGTGCATGTGTGTGTTGTAGTAGGCTCTTTATTTCAGACTCAACTTGGCAGCAGCCGATTGGCCAGCTTACCTCTCACATGACCAGTACAGTGTGTAGTGCCGTGGGGGTCGCTTGGTCTCATGGGAGAGAGAGAGAGAGAGAGAGGCTAACTTGTGTATAGGTTTAAAGTAGATACAGGGTCACCAGTAGAAGTGAAGTACAAAAAAAGGTATGCATGGAAGGTAGCTTCGCCTCAGGAGAGAATGAGAAGAAAGTAGAAAGGAAGAGAGAGAGAAATAAAAAAGGGTGGTGTTGACTTTTGTGCTGGCTTGAAGTTCAAAAAGAAATGGGAAAAAAAGAGTCTGAGATGCAGCAATGTACAGCAAGAGTTTTCACACTTCACTTAAAGGGAAGGAAGGAAGGAACAGAGGAAGGATGAAAAGAAAGAAAGAAGGAAAGAAGAGCTTGACTTTTGCGCAGGCTTGAAATAGATGTGTGGTGCAGAAGTGTGTGTGAGAGCTGCAAAATAAATTTGCGAAATTGCGAAATGATGAAAAGAAATGAAATACTCTTACAGTGCATTATGCAGTGATGTTTGGGCTACCAAAGGGAAGAAAGAGAGGGATTCATAAACATTATAAACGAGACATATTCAGAAAGGGAGAAGGAAAGAAAGAGAACCCCCCCCCAAGCTTAAATGTAAAAAAAAACAAAAAACAGTCAGTGTCCTGGAAGGAAAGAATGAAGGAAAGAAAGAAAGACTGAAAATGGAAAAAAGAGCACTAACTTTTCACTTGAAATTGATGTGTAAGAAATGAGCAGTAAATAAAAAAAAGACAAAACGAAATTAAGCAGTCTGGTAATACATTATATAGTGATTAAGTAAGAAAAGATTGTGTCGTGTATAGCAAGAATAAAAGAAATAAAGACAGAAAGAAAATGGGATTTTATGCTGACTTGAAGTAGATCCAGAAATTCAAAAAGAAATGAAATTGTCTGACACTGCGGTATACAATGAGTGTTGGGCCATCGCAGGAAAGAACCAGAATGATAGAAATTAAGATTTTAAAAGAGATAAATAAAAAAGACATAAAGAAAGAGAAAGGAAAGAAATGGCTCCTTTGCATTTGTAAATCAATTTAAAAAAAAAAAACATTGTGTAAATAGATGGATGGATTGATGGGGTTTTAGTACAGGCAGAGGGTCTAGAAGAAATGTCTGATGGTATAGTGAAGTGAGAGCAGCTCCATTAATTTTATAAATCTGGGTAAAGCAGGTCTTTTACTTTTGCACAATCAATGCCACTTATGTAAATAAGAAAAAGAACTGCAATTTATTAATCAACAGATGCATAAAACAGCAAAAACTTCCAGACGCTGCCACTAATTATATTCAGGAGCTAAATTTCCAGAGCTAAACAAATTCAAATGCACGAGCCAACAGATGTTTTCTGAGGTAGTGATAAAAACCTGACGTGAAAGGTACTTATTTTCTGCAGTTTTCTGCAGTACTCCTTTCAGCTGTTTCAGTTAAATTAGTTGCATTCTTATATTACTAAGTACGTAATGTTTGACCTATATTCAATCTCGCCTGTTTTCATTCAGGATAAAAGCAGCACAAAGACTCTCTGTTGATTCTTTCCAAAACAATTGTTTGGGAGAGCTTTTTAAAGGAGTATTAGGTAAGATTATTAAAAATTTAAAAAGGTTAGGTGTCTAAAGTTTGATTAGGTGGAGCTGAATTTTGAGATTTGAGTTTTGTTTGACTTCTTGAACCCCTGTACACAAAGCTCCGCCCCAGAACCAGCAGTGGTTCAACTAGAGTTGGTTGAGTTTTTAAGCTCATTTAGATGTTCAGCTGCTAGACAGCTGAGTTAGAACTTTCTAAACATGAAGAGTTCACCTCTTAATAGCTTATGGGGATGTTCACAAGTGCATCACTTTTTTTCTGTTTTTCTTTGTAATGGAAAGAAAAAATGTATGTACTTGAATTTTTTTTAAATTAAAAGTCAAATAATTCAAACCTTTGTGTGGATCATATTTACACATCTGTCACTAACTTCACGTCCAGCTTCATTCCCTTCACCAGAAATAAATTACACCATCTCGGAAAAGCACTTCCAAGGTGTATTCTGGTTTTACTGTGTTTATTTTTGTGGAGATTTTTTTTTTCACAGGAGAGTTATATTGGTGCACTGGGCGCTTACTGATTGAGAGTGAAATGGGAAAGAGTTACGAGGTGTTGGGGTGTGTTTGTAAAATGATAAGCAAAAGGTCCATCCAATCACAAATGCCCAAGAAGTTTTCCAGAAGAAAAGTTTTCAGGTATTAGCAGAAAAAAATATATATATAAAGCAACTATTTGCTTGCACGTTTAAAGTAAAGGCATCTTGTGTTGGGACTGAGGAAGGAAAATAAAAGGAGATGTCATTTTAGTGCTCATGCAAATCCAAAATGCAGAAAATCGGATAGATGGTACAGTTTACAGAGAAGCAGGAAAACTCCCACCTCTGGAGAAAGAGAGAGAGAGAGATGATCAAGCAGAAGAAGGAAAGACGAAAATTGGCCTTGAATTTTGTACAGACTTGCAGTAGCTAGAATAGGGTATGAGAAATGTACAAGAAAAAGAAACAAATATAAGATAAAAAAAAAAGTCTAAGGTGTACAGCGTACTGTGAGGTTCACCACAGCTAAATGGAGAGGGAAAATGTTACCTTGAGTTTTGAAAAGGTTTTACAGACATTTCCACCAGAACATTAAAGAGAATGTAGTGAATGTAGAGAATTAATGAAACGGGAAATGAGAGAAGAATCTGAAGCGAGGCTGAAATTGGTGAAGGCAAAAGCCTGAAACACACACACACAGTGGTATTATTATATAGAGAGCAATTATTTTCTCTTGATGGCTCAGTGCTGCCCTCTACAGTAGCCTTCTTCAGGCACGATGACATGGGCGTCATTAAAGCATCATTTCCCAAATCTCTCACAGCTGGTTTGTCATCTAGTGAGAGGGTGCTCAGAATGAGACTCACTCCATCATCGTACATATTACAGTGATGGTTATGCTGGTAATGTTTGGGGAAATTTTGCCCACAAGGGTGGAAATAATAACAATAAAGACATGACTGATCACACAGTTTAGCAGGGAGAATGTTTCGAGAGAAGACGTGGGATACAGTTATAGCACTTTTCCAAAGAATTGCTGTGTTTGCCTGGCAACAAATCTGAGATTAGAGCTATCCGTCCTGGCTGAGTGTGCATCAGACATAACTTAAACACCTGTGAATGCAAAGGTGCCGAGATTTATGGTCCAGCCATAGTATTTACATGGTTTGACCCTGTGCTAGATTGATAAACATGAAAACTGCACTTTTTTCAGGTAAAGTGGGAATCAGACCAGGTCAGAAAAGCCAAGTCACAGGATATGAAAGACATGCATTAGATTTCATTTTGGCCAGGTAAACATTGACCTGTGAATTCATGAGCCAGTAGAATAAACGTGGGGCAGGACTGTGGTGTCTTTTAGTTGTAAAAAGAAAATTAGCTAATTATGGACGAGCTAATTGTGACCCCTGCTGGCATAATGAGCCAGAATGAGGAAATTTTCAAAAGTGAGTTATTGTTACGTCCACAGTGTCCGTCTAAAGACCTTCAAAATGAGGCATGGTTTGTTGAAATCGGACACAAAATGACCAACATCCAACTGAAGTCGACCATGTCTAATGGGGTTTGGAAACTCGCTTTCCATCGGTTCATAAAAGCGCCCATGTGTATTATCAGGAAGTAGAGGAACTACGCTTCACAACGATACCAAACACGGGTAGGGGGATTCCCTCGTTTCGCTGCGAGCGTGCGGTGAAAAATACGGATTTATCATGGAATATTGCGACAAAGGACTAATTAATGAAGACATATGAGTGAACATAATGAACAAAACCTTAAAATAAAAGTAGTTTGTGATGTTTTCTTGCTGTTTTATCATGGGGATCAATAAATGAGGGCTTTATGGACTCATTTTGACAAAATCTCTTTTCATCCAAAACCATGTTTTGCCTCTTACATGTAGCGCATAATGAGCCTATGCGCATTCCGACTCATTATGCCAGCACAGGTCGCAATTATTCAAAAGAGTCACTGTGATGTTTGTCTTGCTGTTTCCTTACTGTTGCTTGGCACACATCGGGGCAAAAAAACATCTTATCCAGTGACAAACACTAGAGTGTTTTGGGTTTTTTTTGTCAAATTATAATGTTTTTGGAATGTGATGGAGTGCCGGATTTATTCATTTGTTAGACACTTTTATCCGAAGCAATTTACAGTTGAGCTGAAGGCCCAACATTGACAGCTTGGGATAGCAGTGCTGGGATTTGAATTCACAAACTTCTAATCAGTAGTCCAGAGTCTTAACCGCTGAGAGAACACTGAAATGGTAGCAAGGTTGGCAGTTCTTGTTAGCAGTGTTGTCAGCTCTGGGAAAAATAGGAGGAGTCTCTCTCCAGAGGTTATGTCTTGCTGAGATGAAAGGCACAAATAGTAAAAAGCTGCTCTGAAATCCAGGAAATGAAACTTGGTATATCTCTAATTTGAGGGTAACATGCTGCATTTCTCTCTCATGTAAACTACAGTACTAAGCATAAGGCACAGTGAGAATGAAAGCACATGTACTCCAAAACAAGTGTTCACAAGAGCTGTTAGATATACGAATATACAAATTAGGACACTTTTGCTAAATAGCTTCCCAGGTACATGAACACAGCCAAGTGCTAATTGTTAATGATAGTGCATTTATTTGTAAAACAAATGTTCAAAATAAGAGAAGCCGTTCATCCGAATGGATTTTTGGATTTGCTCCAACTCAAAGGTGGCATATTTTCCTTGTTTATAAGTGTGAATCTGTGGTGCTGTCTCTAGCACCTCGTGAATTCTGTGCAGGTGGAGATGCAAACGTGTGTGATCAATCAGTGGTCTGCACTAATTTTAGCTCCACTAATAAGTCCCAGCTTAGCTCACATGGTACCAGGGCAAGTACAGCACAAATGCATTTTTATGTTGCTTAACACAGTATCTATTGTAATATTTTTTATTTGCTGACAGAGTGGCAAACAGTAAAGGTTGTATTTAAAAAAAAGTAAACGTAAAAGGAAAAGAAGCGTAAAATATATTTTAACAATTAATCAGCTAATTGGTACATCTGGCAAGGAGGTTATTTTGTTTTTTTACAGTATATGGTTTGTTTTGATTTTCTGACTTCAGGTAGGATTACGCAAAACCTACCGACCTGATTTCAATGAAACTTGGTGGCAGAGTGTAGCAAGGGTTAAGAAAAAAATCCAGTATATTTTGTAGTAGATCTGAGTCACAGAACTGATAGATACTGTACATTTATTTTCACTTTAGTTAATGTTGCATGATACAGCATTTGGCCTTGTTGGAAGTCTGCGCTCAACAATGCCATACGTCTTAAAATCTGGCAGATGGCAATAAAATTGAATAGTGGCAAAATATAGCCAGTGTAGAAATACGATGACCCCACACATCATAATCCGCATTCAGAGGTACCATGAATTCTCTGGGATACACATGTAGACACATAAATGTAATAGCTTTGGAAACACTGTATAGCTATCT
>JAQLOM010000034.1:21891456-21906456 GCA_030068315.1 Chrysichthys thysi
ATGAGATGAACGGTCACTGAGCCAATCAGCGCCCAGGATACACAACACAGCGCTCTCTGGTTGGTCGCCTCCCATCCCATAGTGTGTCGTGTCCAATCTCACGTGGGCAAACTAGCTTGCGCGTTGTCAGTACAAAGCGGAAAACAACCGGGAGACGGTGGGTTTAACTGGCGGAAATGGTGACCGGAAAAGCGTACGGGAAAGAGCCGCAAAACTCACGGTACCGGAGGAGTTGAGTGCTGAGGAGATAAGACTCACAGGACACGAAGCTACTGAAGTGATCAGAGCTCATACACATGAAGTGAAAGCGCCGGAGAGGTCACTTCCTGTTTATATCCGTCCTAGTCAATCCTAGCACTCCCTTGTGGTCACCTGACTGGTCCCCCTGACAAGCGGAAGTGGCATACACTGCATTTTCATTGTGTATTCATCCACTGATGAAACACATACTGTATTTTATTTCAATTTAATATTCTTTTAATATGTCTGAATTAACATTTTGGAATATTTTTTAATATTCCAGAGTCCCGCGAAATTTTCAAAATTTGAAAAAACCGCCATGCACTGAACCCGCCATAGGTGAACTGGGGTATTGCGGGGGTTTACTGTAGCTGCATGTCAATCAATCAATCAATCAATCAATAAATGAGTGAATAAATGAAAGAACATTATTGCTGCTTTAACAGCAAGAGTGGCTTCAACATGACTATATAAAGAGCAAAAAGCAACATATAAATCTATGATGACTCCAACACCATGCCAAATGTCAACACTTGTCTTGGTTTTGGCATGTCTAGTGCGTCCTGATAAGAAATGGTACTCTGCTTTATAACTAAAAACACGTTAGGCTTGTGAGATCATGTGCAATAATACCTTGGGCCTGCTAACCATCACCGACTGACGACGGTGTCTCTCGAGTCTTTGGATTTGTAAAAGCTGCATGAATGCTGATTTGTCAGGAAAAAGAAGAGGCGTGGCCAGAAATACATAACGTGTTGTGTGCACATTATATAATTACAAACAAACAAACAAAACCCACCCGAATCTAGCTGCAAATAGATGCTGGCGTGAGCATTTAGTCCATTTTCTTTTCATTAATTACCCATTAACTAAAGTCAATAACTCTTGCAAAACTGTAAATAAACCTAACAAGTAAATTGCAGAGTAAATTCGAGCAAATGACATAAACCATGTGTGCAAGTGCTCTGTTGTGAACAGATATTTCTTGCATAGTGAAGCAGCCCTGATAAACAACTCTAATTTATTTTCTTAATTTAAACCCCTGTTCATGGTTTAAGAGCGAGGACATTCCACACATGCAAGCCTTGGACAATTTTATCTCTTTGGCTGCACGGACGAGAGAAGCTAAGATTCATCAGAAAAAGATGTGTTGATGTGTTGCTTCTCTCCCAAGGCAGACAGCAGGATATTAAGAGTTGTATAGCATACAAAACATGCTAACAGGACACACATACTACGGGATATCACTTAATATAGTTTTGTCCATCTTAAAGCTGTAGACCTCAAGTTTTCTGATGTTTAAATTGTCCGACTCGATGGCTATTGCGATAGATCGACTCTATACAGAATGTCCGATTCCATCAATGGTCTTGACCCTAGGACACGTATTACAGCGTTAATTTAATTTGGAATGAATTTTAATGTTGTAATAAAACTTAGAACGTGAGACTCCGGGTTCTTTTGTGTGTACTGGTGTCTAGTAATGTACTTGGCACAAAAATGCCCTCAGAGTTCAGCTTTGTTTCCCGCTGTGCTCAGGGCACTTTCATTTCAGTTGTAAATAATCCAACTTTTGGAACACCCCCGAGTTCGCCAACATCGGCGTTCTCTCATCGACTGATCAAAATCAAAAAGGCGGCAGGACCAGTCGGTGGTACTCTCCTAGCTGCTTTCTTGCATGGTTTATCTCACGCACCCAGACTCTTCTTTACAAAGGTACATCAAATCCCATTATGAAAACTGCTTCCAGTGCCAGGAGGTGACTTATTTTATCTAACCTTTCTAATGTAAACAGAGACTTGACATTCACAACAAAGGAATGCACAAGTGCTAGATGACATCTTTTGTACCGCAGCAACGTTAAGCGCTTGAGAGACGCTCTCTGAAAATTCAAGTTGCAGACACGGACCAATAATGTCAACATGCCGCTGTGGCTTGTGTCAGGATTGGGGTGTAGAGTCACACTTACATCACGGAGTGCCTCCTGTGCCAGTGAGCGGAAGGACAGAATGACCCCGATGATGGTCATCCTCTTAAGCACACTGTCCACAGCTAAAGGAAACACAAGAAACATGACATTAGCAACTGAACAGCAAACAGTCCTGATCTAAATCAACCCTCTTGTTCAAAACAAATGCCTGAACGGCTCCTTCACATTGAGGGAATTGGACCGTTGTACTTCCTGATTAAAAAAGTGACTTTTAGAAAGCCATGTAGTTGCACAGAAGGCTGTTTGCACTGTCCCGTGGAGCACACATTTACAAGCTGTCACCTAGCTTGGAATTTTCTCCCCAGTGATCCATGCGAAAGACTGTAAAACGAGGTGGTAAAGAGGCAACGCTATGATGACAGACCACGTTAACTATTAGTGCCTGGTGGCAGCGTTAAACACCCTCCCACACACCCCAGACAGCGGTTCAACGGACACTCACATGTGAGTCTCTTGAACAGTGCAGCCATGTGATCAGGTTTGTCAAAGCTGGTCCTCATCTGGGTCAGAACCTCCACGTTCTCCACCACCAGTTTCTAAAGAACACAAACACAGGGTTGGCAAAACGAGGCAAACCAAAATCTCCCCTTCCCGACATTTCCCTGGATTAGAAGACCTCGAACCTGTCTACAGATGTGTTAAGGCCCTGATTTTGTTCAGCTCGCGTATCTCGGTATTGTTTACGCTATCACCATGAACCGCATGCTCGTGTTGAAATATGTTTCACATTAAGCAAACTCAGTGTGGTGTAAAGAGAGGGATCATGAAGGAAAGGAAAAAAAAAAAAAAAAAAAAAAGGATCGGATAGGCAAATCTACCCTTTCCAACAATAAATTATTTTCAGGTGGGGAGAAAGGCTTGTATGTTTAAAAAAAAAAAAAGAAAAGAAAAAGAAAGAAAGAAAAAAAAGACATAAATCTTTCACACATTTCCACAGTGAGAATATATGATTATTATTTTGGATTGGGTTTCAAATTCTTTTACTATGTTGATATTCACACAAACTATTAAAAAAATGTACACTAATGCAGGGCAGTTTGTTCCTGCACCCATAAAAATAACCATTATTATACAATACGCTGCATGTTTCTATTCAGACAAGGATAATTTAATTAATGTTGGGGTGTAACTTGTGGTGTAAAGTGTGTATTTAGTGTTCATCCTCATGTTTCTCATGTGTTACCCAAGAAGCAAGGAAGAACAAACAGTACAAAATAGAGTTACAGGTACACCAGTGCTTCTGGCCCTGGGAACCACATCATTAAGGAATAACAAGGAGGACTTTTAATTGCTCCCAGGCAGACGCCGAATGCTCTCAGCAGCTGGAGAAGGCGAGCTGCATTTCTGGGTTTCTCCAAACCTTTCTGGACTATTAATACCTGGAGATAACTCACCAAAAGCTTTAATATCTTCAGGACCCGAGGACAAAACATCTGCAATACCTGGACAAGTTCAGCTAAGACCTGTGACCATGACTCTTGCCATCACATGATTATGACCTTTATTACCTGGCAACACATTATTACTTTCAATATTTGAGGACACCTCACTTCTAAACCTCAAAAACATGGCCAAAAACAATGCCAAAATATGACCTGGGGGTCACGTGTTACCGTTAAATAGCTTTAATTACTGTAGTTACTGTCCTTGATTGTTTTTACACCTGAAAACACCTATTCAGTACCCTTAAAATCTGAGGACACCTGGCCATGACCTTTGATCTCTTGGGGACACCTGGCCATGACCTTTGATCTCTTGGGGACACCTGGCCATGACCTTTGATCTCTTGGGGACACATGGCCATGACCTTTGATCTCTTGGGGAAACCTGACACCATCACTTGAAGAAATTTGACCATAACCTCCAACAATTGGCTATGAACTTTAATTCTTGATACTACACCTTGGCATAGAATACCCTTTAATTCCCAGAGACCCCTAAACAGAACCAGTGGACCCTTCAACATGACCTAATGACTTCTTGTCCTGACCTGTAATACTTCAAGACACTTGAACATGGCTTTGAACATCTACAACCTGTTTGAGAACCTTGAGCAGCATTTCTCTGAGTGAACCAAAGCACTTTCCTGAGATTTAATACCCGACAACACCCAAACATTAGCCAAGGACAACCCCATGTGATATATTAATAACCAAGGCACGTCTAAAATCTCTTATCGCTTCAACCCTGAGGATGTCCTCACCTTAAGCTCGGCCACCTGGGAGGAGATGTGCCACATCAGACTCTCACTGAGGAACTTCATTCCATATGGCCCCAGAAGCTCCGAAAGTGACCGCATTTCTGAATTACAGACAGAAGGCAGACATTTCAGGCCATCACCCAAAGCCGAACACCAAAATTACACGTTTAATGACACCTGATTCATGAAATACATGAAAGATTAATGGAAACAAGATGACGACAGAGACCAGAACACTCAAATTACACAAATAATCCTGAACTGGAACTTCAAAATAAGGCTAAAACTCAAACAGTATTAAGGGATCATTTTTCTTTATTAATTTCTTTAAAAATTTTGGAGAGTTTACCAGAAATGTCGGAATACTCCTCGGCATTGAAGGTGAGCTCATTCTCTGTTGGAAGATTGACGAATGCTTTCATGGCAGGAAAGTATGCTATGTGCCCGTTGCTCACCTGCCGGAGAAGAGTCTCTAGGTACCTGTGAGACACAAATGACTGTGACTGAAGAAGAAAAAAATCTTTTAAAAAGCCAGCTGTATGACTATATAGGACTTATTTGCCATCCTAGCATCCTCTTTTTGCTCCCTTGCCCTTGTTTTTTAATTCTTATTGATCCAGTGTTATCAAAATGTTTTGGGTATTAATTGACCCAATGCATACTGACTCCTCTTGTTGAAGAATCACATCAGATGTATGAAATATACATAATTACATACTGGAGTGGCATCTGTATCAATGCTGGTGCTGATTTCAGCATGAACATTATAGGTCCAAACACTGAGCCTTGAGGTACACCATTAACTCCCAACACTAAAGGTTAAAAGATGTTAAAGAGTACTGAAACACTAATGATAAAGCTAAAGCAGTGGGCACAAAGTAGGTAGGAACGCACGTCAGACAATCTCAATGCTTTAGTCTTAAGGAACTAAACAGTAGGTAAGATAAGACTAGAAATAAGTGCTTAGACTTGAAGGATTTCAGTCTCACAGGCATTGCTACGGTGTACAAGTGTATGCTTGTCTCACCAGTTAGTGTAGAGACTGGTGATGGTTGGCTCTCCATGGCTGTCCAGGTGTTGTGTCTGTTGCAACAGCACATTGTTAAACACTCTGGTTATGTCAATCTGGACATAGTTCTCGATGGACTGTAGCACTGTCATGTAGGCCCTCACGCTGGTCAAGAGCTCAGACGGCTTCGCGATCTCCTGTGTGGCCTGGTTATACATGGTCATTCCAACTATGGACCTGAAAGGATCAAGATGATTTGTGCATGTTGTATATATTTTTATGTAAAAAACAAAACAAAACCAAAAACCACCCACCAACACAGTATTCCAAAGACAACCCTCAACAAGTGGTAACGATTTGGCAACATGTTTGGCCACAGCTCTCGATTTGTAATCAAGTGAAACTGAAGACTTTCAAAACAAAAACAACTTGTGGATTCCGAGAATGAAGAGCCAACCGGCCTTAATAAATAACCAAAATACATATTTTTTATGATAATCAGTGTCATGATACATATCCCTTAAAGCAACAGTTTAATACCGTTTCCATGCAAATATTTTCTTATGCACCTCTGTTAAACAATGGCTGTAATATAATTTGGCAAATAATTTCATCCCATCACATTACCACTGTGAGTTTAATCACCAAGACGGGGATAAAACGGTGAAAAACTCAGGTCCAGCCCTGGAATACTGGGAAGTCAAACATTTTACCCAACGTGACCCACAGGAAGGTGAGGAGAGGACGTAGTAAGGAGAAGCGCTAATAGAGCCTCATCGACGAGAAGCACGAGCATTTAGAAGGGTTCACAGACACGGCCAGCCTAAACGCGTCAGAGTTTCTGAACCCCGCAGTGGAAAATACCTGTTATTCCTCAGAGTGTGTTTATGTGCTTGGACAGGGCTCAGCTTTGGAGCCACGTCAAAAATCAACTCTAACCCAAACTCCTGTCAGCTGCGCCAATAAATCGCAGGTGGAACAATAAAGCCCAAAAGGGCCCTTTACGCTCGTTTTCCAATTCGCGGTTTAATTAAACAGCGAGCTGTATGTTTCCCTGAAATAAAACGTAGTAAAACCTCCCTGTAAGGAAAAGAAACAGACAGAATCAGTATTAACAGTGAGAACAGGATAACATGAGGACTGGGATACCCCAGAGAACTCCGTGTGTGCTAGCAGGCTGTCGAAACATGCGCGTTTATACGGGCTGGATTTGGATACGCACTTGTAAATCATCTAAGGAAAACCTGCTTTAAGCAGGATTGCTGATGTCAGCGCGTAAAAACTGGTGTCAGTTATATTGTCGATGACTCAATTAGCAAGACAGCATTTTCTAATGCATCGTACATGCAACTGTTGATTTTACCATGATGAAACACCACTGGGAACAAAGGAAAAAGCCCACTTGTGTCTATATTTAACGACTAACCTTTGAGGCCTGAGAAGTGCTTGCACGCAGAGGGACATGATTCATTGGGCCACACTGCTTTGACAGAGCCGTATGCTTTATTTAATGTCACAGATAAGGCTGAGACTGGAGTCGGACTGGTCTTACGGCATTTGTAGTTTATTCTTTATTCCTTTTTTAGATGCGCGAGACATCTGCTAACTGTATCTCTGTGTGGTCTCTGTGTTCTGTAAAGGACTTAAAACACCATCAGAATTTTCTACGCATCTGATATGATTAAAATGTATATGCAGAACTCTTCATGCTTTCTCCCCAAAAGGTCACAAACAAATACCCTATACGGACAAAAGTTTGTGGACACCTCCTCACACCAATATGCACTTGTTGAACATCCCATTCCAGATTTAGGCCCCTTTTAATGTTATAATAATCTCCACTCTTCTGGGAAGTATTTCCACTAGTTTTCGGAGCATGGCTGTGTGGATCTCTGGTTATTCAGTAATAAGAGCATTAGTAAGATCAGAGATCAGATGGTGGGTGAGAAAGCCTGGCACACAGTCAGCGTTTCAGCTCATCCCCAAGTTGTTCAGTGGGGTTTTGAGGTCAGGGCTCTCTGCAGGACACTCAAGTTGTTCCACTCTGTGGTCACGTTGGAACAGGTTTGGGCTTCTTGTTTCCAACAAAAGGAAACAGCAATGCTTTAGCCTACAACGACATTCTATATAATTATGTGCTTCCAGCTTTGTGGGGAAATCCCACGTATGGGTGTAATGGGCTGGTGTCCGCAACTTCTGGTCATGCTGAGTGTGTGTGGGTAATGAAACAGCTTACAAATTAACAAAAGTTCAAATGTCACATCCATATTACTAATGGATGTTGGTGGCATCATGACGGCTGTAGTTGGTAAGGCCGCTATGATATCATAGGGTCAGAGCACGTGACAGTATGATTTTCTCATAAGCCGCTTTTTCAAAATACTGATTAAAATACGTTCTCGTCCACCTGTTCATGTTTGTTTCCTGGTAAAGGTTCTTACTCCATCTCTTTTGTATCCAGCAGCAATTCCCCAAAAATGTAGGTTGGACTTCTCAACCCCCTTCCCCTTTGGAGTGACCCTAAATTCATACTACAGCAACCACTTTTCTGCGGACTGTGCTGAAACCCCTTTGGCTGTGGGATCCACGACTGTTGTAAACGCGTCATACTACTACTGCCGCTTCCACACCCATCATGTTCCTCAAGCCATCATACACGATGTCTGTGCTACCTTTTGTCACTCTCTTTCTGCTTAACAACAAAATGATAAATAAATGTGCTTACGACAATTGGCCAAAAAGTCATAAATAAGAAATAAAGAACAATTGGGGTAGTTGCTATTTATTTTTTTACACATATTCTTGCTGATACTAGTGTATTCCATTAATGTTATGCAGAGCTATCACGCTTTCCTGCTTTGGCAAAGCTGTAAAGAAAACAGACGTGCCCCTAAAGCAAGCAAAGTTTAAGCTAAAAACCGAATATTAAGAGGAGGGGAAGTGAGACTCACTTGGTGAAGCGGATCTCCAGGTGGGAGGTCAGATACTCGCGTGGGGTGAAGGTGTGCTCCCAGACCACCATGTTGGGTACATAGTTGATGGAGAAGCAAAGCTCTGACAGTGCTGTATGCAGCTTATCCAAGCTAGGAACATGAAAAATACCCTGCTGTCAGACATCAGCTTGCATTAAAAACTCATTTTCTTCCGATTAAAGCGAGACTGAATGAAGCTTAGCCTTGAGGAGTGCATGGCTCACGTTGCTTTTGGGCTTATTGCATATTAATGCCTGAGTGGAAGTGGGATATTTGAGTCAGGGATCAAGGTCTATCCTCTTTCTATTGGGTGGAGGACCTGTGTTTGTGGAAGTTTCAGGGAGGCCTGATTAAGTAGCAGAGACCACCAGCAGGCTGATTTAAGACGAACGAGTATTGGCACACAAGAAGAGAGTGTGTTTTGGACTTGGCTATGCTTGTGTGTGCTGATTTTAACAATCATACAAGTTATGTGCTGAATTGATTGATGGACCGATGATGACGTCTGCGTACGTGTCACTGAGACTCGGGTGCTGCTTACTTGGTGACGAGCAATCTGTTCTTCCTCATGCTCTCCACTCCGGGCTTCTCTCGCTCTGGCTCTCCTTTCTTCCCCGTCTGCTTCTTGGACTTCTTGTTCACGGCCTGACTGATGGTTTTGGCGCAGTGTTTTGGCAGTAGCTGCATGGTTGAGGGGGAAACAGGAAAAAGGGCCCCTTCACTTTTTATACCAATGAGCAAGCAAAGAGACAAGCGCAGTATACTCTGGAAGAGTTATGAGTGCTTGTCCTGTTTGCTTATATTATTACAAAAACACAGATGAGGAGAGATCTCTGAGCACTATCTCAAGAGGAGGGGAGGGGTTGATATATGTGCCTGGCTGAGGAGAGAACATCTGGGGAAGTTTTGCTTTCCTAAAGCTCCACAATTTTAGGGGTGGGGGGGTAGCGAGGTTGCCAAAGGGCAAATTCGTTCCACATACGGCTGCAGAAACCTTCATAAGTCAGCACAATTCTCATCTGGTAACATGTCACTTAAATAAGAAAACAATTAGGCATGAAGGACAACTTCGGTGTTCGAGTCCATTAAAGGAGACGTTCAGCCAAAAATTAAATAAACAAAATATCTCCCTTGCCTCAAATGTAGCTGATCAGCCAAGATATTTTTGGTGTCTAAAGTTTGCTTAGAGTTTTGCTCTGGAGCTACAAAGCTAAGGTAGCTAAGAAATAATGAAGCTTATAGCCATTAATTTCCAAAACCCTGTTCTGAGGTAAAAAAAAACAAAGGTTAAAGGTCAAAGTTGTTGTATTGTTGTATAGTTATAGTAATTGTGGACACATTAAAAGGTTTAAGGTCAGTCAGATCAGATGTTCTATGGGGTTTGGGTGGCAGTTAGAGGTTTATGGTCAGAATATTGCTGTTTATGGAAGGCTTTGAAATATGGGGCATGGTGTTTAGGCAGTATAAAGGTTAAGGTGTTTATGGGGCATAAGGGTCATGATGTTTATAGTGTTAATGGTTAAAATTGAGGTCATGGTCTTTATGGTGTAAATGTTTAAAGATGGGGTCATGGTGTTTATGGGGAGGTTAATGTTTAAGGATAAAGATCATGGTGTTTGGGGGCCAGAAGGGTCATGTTTATGGTGGTAACGGTTAAGGATGGGGTCATGGTCTACAAGGGGAGGTTAATGTTTAAGGATAAGGATCATGGTATTTATGGTGAAGTTAACATTTAAGGATAAGGATCATTTATGGGGAGGTTAAAGTTTAAGCATATGTATCATGGTGTTTATGGGGAGGTTCATGTTTAAGGATATGGGGGGAGGGGTGGTTAATGTTTGAGGATAAAAATCATGGTGTTTATGGGGCATAAGGGGCATGGTTATGGTGGTAATAGTTATGGATGGGGTCATGGTGTTTAGGGTTGTAATGATTAAAGAAGGACTCATGGTTAACGATAAGGGTCATGGTCTTTATGCGGAGGTTAAAGGTTAAGCATATGGGTTTGGGCATGCTCAGAAGATACGGATCAGGTTAACAAGGGTTAAATTTGAAAGGATCAGGGTCATGATATTGACGGAGAGGGCAGAGGCTGAGGATCAGGCTCATGGTGTTTAGGGAAGGTTCGAAATTAGGAACAAGAAGGTTGTATAAAAAGAGAAAATTTAGGGATAGGTAAAAAATGATTGTGTTTTTGGGGAAGTTAGATGTTAAGGGTTTGGGTGATGGTGTTTGGAAGAATCAGGTCATTGTGTTTAAGGTGAGATTAGGGATGATGAGTAATGGCGTTTAGGGAAAGCTTAGAAGTTGAGCATCAGGACAATGGTGTTTAGGGTGAGATTAGATGTTAAAAATTAGGATGATGGAGTTTGAGGAGAGGTTAGTCATTAAGAAAAAGGATGATGGTATTTAGGGTGAGATTAAAGCTTAGGGTAATACTGACCTGGTCACTCAGGGTGCACTGCTCTGTGCAGATGTCGGTGATGAGGTTGCGAGCCTGTTTGGCCATCTCATCCAGAAACATGTTACACAGAGACAGACTGCGATCGCCGATATGGTGCCTCTGCGTGAGAGGAAAAACCAAACAAAACCGAGAACAAAAGTGTTTTCAGAGAACAAAACTTCACTCACAGTTGTCAGTCCCCGTCATTCTAGATCCACCTTCATACACCCCCCCTTCTCTCCAGCTTGCAAGGACTATTGGGAATTCAACAGCTTGTCTCCCCGCAGCACAAGAAAACACTCGATCAATAATCTAATCTATAACAGGAATGAACGAGTAACATTTCTGCCTTCGTCCTCCACTTGTTGCTTATGAAACCAGGTTGGACACCCAAAACAGGCTTGTGACATTGATGGCATTCAACTAGAATTTCTCCAAAGCAGCGGCCACGCTGACTCTCCCCAAAAAAAAAAAAAAAAAAGGGAGATGAAGAGGTTCCTGTGTAAGGATGGAAATATTTCTGGAAACTTCTTATGCCTTTCCAACATAAACAAAGGCTGCAGCTGTCCAAAGCTGTGAAGTGGCCATAGGAAGAGGCACATTTCAGAGCTGCTGAGAGAGGGAGTTTCATGTTTGAACAAGGGAAACCCAAGCCACCTAACCCACCATAAATCTCTTTTATTCATCCAAGAGCCCTGGGACAGTTCGGCCTGCCCTGTCCTGCCCCGGTAATCACATGGCCTGTGTGGGTGCAAATTTGCGTACTTATTTCTTCCTTTTTGTCGGAGGAAAAAGACAAGCCTGTTTACCAGATCAGATCGGGGGATGGAAGCAGACTGGCCGATGACGAGTGCGGCCGGAGGAACAGGAAGCTGTTAAGCTTGGTGTATTGAGGGATGTTTAACCCATGGGAGCACCGGCAGGGCACGCTTCAATTACTGACAGGATAAATCCGATATTTCAGCATGCCTTTTCCATACAGCTGTTGTACATACTAATAAAAGGTCAGACTGACCAAGGAAAAGTACGAAAAAAAGGAGAATAACAGTATGCGTTAATGTCAGAGACAAGAACATGAAAGAAAAAGAAGGCACAGAAATCTGTAGGTGAGAGAAGAAGGATAACAGGAAAAAAATATCAGTCAGAGTGACGTGATGATCATCTCTGGATCTGAACCCTGTTGAGAATCTGTGGAACTGAACAATGCAGTCCTCACGCAACGTGGCTCTTGAAATTGTTTACTGTTTACAAAGTCTATAAAAATGGCCCCTGCGTCAAGTTTATTTCGAAAAGTGAAATCAAAAAAGGTCCCTCTGAATTCCAATCACACAGAGACGGCAACTAATGGACTCTTGCATGGTGCAGGCGCTCACGCCATCTCTCTCACTTTTCTGCCAATCCTAGCGACACCATAAATCGTGGGCTACTGTAATCTCATGCATGTGGAAGAGGCTAGACAGGGCTTTCCTCTAATTGTGTTTCTCTGCTCTATGATGCAGCATGAGCACTGAAAGGAACTGATGACTTTGGCTGGCTTTTCATGTGTCTCAGAAGAAGCAAGTTAGCCTTCACTCTCCACAATTGGTAGCTGAGGAGATCTTACTAGTGCAAAGGAACTGACCAAGATGGATAAGGATTTAACCCTGGAAATCCTATCATAACAGGAAAATATCTCCATCGGCTAAAATGAATCAAAAACAGGTGGGGGGTTTTGTTTTTGGGTTTACAATTAACCCTTTCCTACTACATGTTACGAAAAGGGGTCTTATGAGACCTCCTAGGATATCCACTAATGTTCACCAACCAATGAGTGGGTTGAATATAAGAATGAAATAAATGTTTCAGGATGCTACAGGGTTAAAGATAATCAAAACCACTTTGGCCAGACAGTAACACGCACAAAAAATTCAATTAAGGACAGCTTATGGCCCTGAAATGTAGACGTGCTATTCTGATCTTCCCAACACCTGGAGCTAAGATTTTACACCAATCCTTAAGAGTGGAAACAAACTGAACCTGAGCAATTTCAGAGGTGACTGTGTGAGCAGTAATCTGGGGAAAGTATTTAATAGCACTTTAAATACCAGGATTTGGACCTCTCTTACATACAGGGCACAGTGTCCTGTGCAAGAACCAAACTTGCTTCCAAACCATCATATTACTTACACCCTCCACTCTCTACTGCACTTCCCTGTGACTCTAAATAATTTAATAATATTTTCCCCAAACTGAATAGCTCTGTGTTTTCTATACTCGTGTTTGTCGGGTTTTGAGTCTAGCCTTGTGATTTGATTGGGCTAACACTGTCCAATGCACAGTTGTTTGTTGTCATCATGTCAGTAGAGACAGCTCACTTGGAGTCAGCACACTGTCCATGAAAAAATACGGTTTCTGGGCTTTGTCATCTTGAGATTATGGGGTTTGTTCCTGTACAAATGCCGTGTGACTCACCACACTGCAAATGAATGGATACACTGTGTGAAAACAACATGACTGGCTGCTAATGCAATTTTTGCTTGAAGTACCCTGGATGGTTTGGACCATCACACCCATGTGTCGTTCTTCCCAAATTGCTGCCACATAGCTGGGAGCACACAATTGTACAGGATGTTTTTGTGCACTATAGAACTCCAAGTTCCCTTTACTGAAACTAAAGAGGCCCAAACTTGCCCCTGTGCACAAAGCGATGGTCCATCAAGGTTGGAACAGAAGAACTTGAGTGTCCTGCATAGAGCCCTGACCTCAACCCCTCAACACCTTTATGAGGAACTGGAATGCCGACTATGTACCAGGCTTCCTGACCTAACATCAGTGTCTGGCCTCACTCTTGTTGTAAATCCGCATAGCCACACTATAAAATCTAGTGTGAAGCCTCTGTTGAAAAGTGAAAGTTATTATAATGACAAAAAGCTACTGGATCTGGAACGGGATGATCAACAAGCACATACGAATCTGATGGTCAGGAATCCACCGATGTTTGGCCATATAGTACATGATGTAAAAGCTACGATATTTTTTTGGGGGGGAGGGATAGCCTTCTTGTGCCATGCCACTTGGAATAAGGCTCAATTGGAAAAAACTCCCACATCTCTTAAAACTGCTTGGACATCCTTTAATAAGCCGTGTTTACAAAGTTTATCTAGAACATCAAAATTTTAAAGATCTACTTACGCAGGATTTTGCTGGTATCAATTAACAGACAAAGCATATAACCCAACAATGTATTTATGGAATTCATAGTATGTTTTCATTAGTGTATAATTACCTGTAACTACAAGTCTTTGTCTTTCTGTAATCTTAGAAGGAGCCCGCTCCCTTTATATCTACATGGGGAGCGGGTCCACCTATACCGAGCCGCCATGTTGTGCCTCTGCAGTAGCCCAGAGCGGACAAACCTCAAACCTCTAGTGAGAACTTTCCTCATCATGAATTTCTTTTTCTTTCTTTCCTTTCTTTTTTTTTTTTATTATTGGAAATTTTTTTTTAATTAATTTATTTTTTATAAGTGGCAGCGTGAATCCGGAATAACGCGCCGTAAGGACGACAAATAAGAAAAAAGGAGGACGAGGAAAAACAAATAAGAGGAATCAGTGTTGGCTCATCCTGGCCTACAATTTTGAGAACCCAAATTTGAAAAAATGATGGATCATGCTGTTTAAAAAGCATCTGACGGACACTGTATGTCCTAAAACACTCTTGAAAAGGCAGGGCTATCCGCTTGGGTTGAGTCCTACATAGCGCCTTGAAGTCAGTAAAACATTAACATTGCTGGGAATTTTAAAAACTGTGCTTATATGGAACACATAAAACTCAGTTTGAGGGTCTTTACAAGCTCTTTCAGACTTTTATGAGGAAAAGTCTATAAATAGACATTTAAAAAAAAACCCAAACAAACAAAAAAAAAAAAAAAAAAAAAACAATTCGGGTGCTGGTAAAAACTGGGCTGTCACCATATAGCTCCGAGAGAGATATACAGAGGTACAGACACTACATTTATTTATTACTATTATTTTTTTATGATCCACAGTGACCATATTCACAGAGGTAAACATTTGGGAGACGTATAAAACGCCTCTTTGGGGAGAACACAGCCTCCTTCACTCACCCACACACAGCAGTCTGAGCAAACAGCATTATCACGGCCAT
>JAQLOM010000034.1:21927111-21943525 GCA_030068315.1 Chrysichthys thysi
CTCTTTCCCACATTTTACACATCTCCCTGATCTCATTTGAAGTGAGGGATTCCTCAGGCTTTTTCTACACTAGCGCGAATGTTGACTATACGAGTGAATCACAATCCCGCAGTGAGTGAGAGAGAGACATTGACGTTGAGATCACGTGAGGCTCGGCAGACGAAGCGTACGCATTCTACTCGTATTGCAAGCGCATTCATGAAGTCAAAATTTATTAAAACACTCACAGACAAAGTTACTCGCAATCCAAAGTTCCACTGTATATTTAAAAGAACTGATAATATTTAAAACAGCACCAAATGGCAATCAGTTTAATGTTACACGCTTTACGGTCAGCTTTGATGGAAAGTTAAGCAATTGAAATTTTATCTGACTTCCAATTTATTTATTTATTTTTACATTTAAGCAGAATCCCACCATCCTTGTTATTCACCGTGAAGTGTGTGTGTGCATTTGTGTGTGTGTGTGTATACACACCCTGACCCTGAACTGTATGCTGGGTGTGAGATGATGGACAGAAACCTTACAGCAAGCACACAGTCATGCAGTTACAAAGCCAAGGAACCTCAGAACACACAGATCTCCGACACACACTATGAACCGTACTTTATTCCAAAGGGCAGTGCTGGGGCGGTTCTCCTGAGAACCTTTTACTGAATCCTCCCGCGTTTCATCAGGTTTGCGAGCAGAACCGTGACGCCAGCTGAACCACAGCTCCGTAACATGAATAAAATAAATAAATAAATAAATAAAAGTGCTGGTGAATGTGTATGTGCTCCATTCACACGTGGTGAACAAAGTCGGCGTGATCATTTCCTGACTGTGACGACGCCTGTGAAAGACGACGTCACGCAGACGGATGCCAGGTATGCGCTTTGACTGCTTCAGCCCCGTAAGTGTTCGCTCCCCGAGTCATGAGTGCGACACGGACTCTGCTCGTCCTGCAAAATCCTCATTTATATTTTAAAGCGTGTAAACAATTTGAGTTCCCCGGGCTGTTGTCATGGCAACAAAACGTCCATGTCCCCTAGATCCTCTTGCCGCTGGCTGCACGTTACCAAACCGGCAGACTGCAGCGCGCCAATCTTCCTGCTCTCCGCAGGATGCTCTTGTATGCACGTCCTTGAACAGCGGACATCCTCTATTAGGAACACGAGCAGGGACTTCACACGTACGAGGACGAGATTTTGGCGGAACGAAATCGTACGGTATATGGACGTTAGTGCATATTTTGTATTGGTAGGCGTGGCTGTTTCAGTTTAACTGTTCAAGTCAGAAATCAGAACGAGAGTTATGTGAAAAATCTAATACGTTATGTTATCAAGTCCATGTCTGTACGGAAAACTGCGATGTAAAACGTAACGTAGAAGTTATATGCAAACGTAAGATTAGGAGGCGGTGAATTATAAATGTTAACCATTAGAAAATTGGGGTGGGGGCAGGGGGGAGCAGCACGGTGCATCATTAACTTGGGTAATACCACTGAAATCTCAAATCTGACTGGTCATTTATTCCGCCATTGGTTAGTGGTTTACATTACGGCAGTCCCTCGTCTTTACGAAGGCTATGTTCCAAAACTTCCTGCGAAAGACGAAAATCCGCGATACACAGACGCCCCCTCAAATGCTTTTTTTTTTTTTAAATAAATAGTTTAAGCCCTAAATGATCCTCCCACACTCTAGGCACAATTAAACACCTAAAGAAAACATCTGCGAGCATATAGTGAGGTGAATTTTATGTCAAATTTGTAGAAACATCACATTTATAGTGAGTACTGTAATGTGCTGTATTCTTTACTACAGCATGGATACCGGACCCAAACCCGATGGGACCCGGCGGGTCAGGTCGGGTTCGGACAAATATTTCAAAATGTTACTTGGATTTGGGATGGGTTCGGTCACGTCAGCACAAAAACGTTTGATATTTAAAACAGTAAAGTTACTTTTTGTTCATTTAAAACAAAAACAAAAAAAAAAATACAGTAGGGTTAGGCTACTAGGCTAGGCCACGCAGGGTCATTTGCTTTCTTCCTGTGCGCGGGGATTTATTTCCGTAGCTGTGACAACGCAACGTTTCATCCAGTAGCCTAATAAGCATCATGGAAGGCGTGAGAAAGAAATTGTACTTGGGAGAATTTAAAACATTAAAATTCCAAATTGGGTTCACGTTGGGTTCGGACAGAAACATATAAATGGGGGGTTTGGGACGGGCTCGGTCACTGCTCTGTCGGAGGCGGGTCGGGTTCGGACAGAAATAAGAGGCCCGAACAGCACTCTATACTATACTAGAGTAGCCTGGACGTATATTTTCGGTACTGTATGTATGTAGTACACTAGCCTAGCCTTTTTTCTATACTGCATAAAACTGTAATTAACACCCACTTGCTCCAGACTGGATTTCAGAACCACTACAGTTGTCCTAAACAACATACGGTACTATATCGACATAAACAACTGGATCAACAAACAGCTGTGTGACGAATTCTGCCGTCGAAAAATCCATAAAACCAATTCACTAGAGGTTCTGCGGATGCTGTGAAACACCGGGGAAAGTTGCAAAAAACAAACAAACAAAAAAAAAAAAGCTATATTCTAAATACAAATCTGCGAATAGCAAGGGGGACGCGAAATGTGAACTGTGATATAGCGGGAGATCATTGTACTATGCTTGTTTAATATAATTCTGTCTACACAAGACTCTTTGGTGATTGAAAAGCAAAAGATGTGCACGCAACCTGGTTGGGAAAGGCAGTTGTAAGAACATGCGTATAGTTAATCCATCAAGGATTTAAATGCGGATTGACGTTCGCTGAAATGGTACCCATGTATTAATATGATGAATTAGCAATGAAAGATGTGTTGGGCTACTTGGCACCCTCTCGTTTGCCAAAAGTATCTGGACACCTGTTCATTACACCTGCATGTTCTTGCTGAACATCTCATTCGATTGCGGTTATAATAACAACCTCGACTCTACGCAAAGTATTTCCACTGGATTTTGGAGCATGGTCGTGGAGGTATGCGTTCATTCAGCCACTTTAGTACGCCTGATACATTTACATTTACAGCATTTGGCAGACAGCCTTATCCGGAGCGACTTACATTTATCTCATTTATTCAACTGAACAGGTGAGGGTTAAGGGCCTTGCTTAAAGGCCCAGTAGTGGCAGCTTGGTGGTCTTGTGATTCAAACCCGCAACCATCTGATCGGTAGTCCAACGTCTTAACCCCTGAGCTACTACTACCTGTTGAACTCTTAACTAGCGATCTGACCACTAGATTCGTAGCTATTCAAATCTATGTATATACACTGCTCCTGGGTTAGTTGTCGTCATCTTGCTGCTGTTGGGCGTGGCCCATGTGGACTGCCTCAGTGTGCATTGGTGGAGCTGTGGGGATGGCGCTGGCCTGGGCGGATCTTCTGCGGTGGTCCGGGACTTGGATTGCTGTAGATTGTCCTGCGCTTCAGGCTCCGCTGGTGACCAGCTGAAGCTGAACAGACCGTTCTTAAACCACAGTGAACTGCTGTTCTACAACTGAACTGACCACATAACACATGGATGTAGATGTGGGTTGTTATAATTGCACTGTCTGTCACCCAAATGAGGATGGGTTCCCTTTGGAGATATATACATATTTATATATTTATATATATATATACATATTTTTTTTTACATATATACACTTATGGATGTTTCTTGATTAATAAGCCTTTAATTGGACATTATTTATTGTAAAGCTGCTTTGCGACAATGTCTGTTAGAAGTGCTATACAAATAAAATTGAACTGAATTGAATCGAATATTCAGCTGAACCTTTTATCTGATTCGAATATCCCACCACAGAACGTGACATTTTACAAAACAAACACTTGCTTGCTCTTAAAAATCGTCCAGGTCACAGTTTCCTGTCCTGTTTTGCGACCGGGAATTGCGCCTGACGTTAGAGTGACGTGTCTCACTCGGGGGTGTCCGGGACAGACTAAAACGGTGACCCGGGGGGACGTTTTCCATGATGTTAAGATTGATGAAATCATGTCCATGTTAATTGAGTGAACAAAATGTATAACTGTTGACGTAGCGTTTTATGGGAGGAGACCATTAGTTAACATTTATGGAAGGAGTCTTTGGTGTCGGCACTTAGAAACAGTCAGATGAAAAGCTGCAACTTTCTTCCTGACTTTCTTTCTTTATTCTTTATTTTTTTCTGCTAAGAGGTGGACATTCCACAACATTATCCATAAAGTACAAAAGGCTAAAAAGGTAGAAAGAGGTCATTTGTTAGGGAATAAAAATTAAAGGATGTGATCTTAAAGGAATTAAGAATGAGCACCAGCACGTTTTTTTGGGCCAGAAAACCAGCTTTGGAATCGCATGCGACGGTTTCAGATTAAGTAGCAGCTCCAGCACCGTGTCGGCATGGGAAATATCCAAATCCAAATGGGGGAAATAAATAAAAACGGGAGGTTATTCTGAGGTTCCTTTGGGCTGGGTGGAGGTACAACAGACAGGTTAAGACTACATAGAAATGTGTGTGAGCTCTAAACAAAGCAAACGGGCTCCGAACTTACCAAAAGAACAATCCAGAAAATAGCCGTGTTAAGCATGCAAACAGATGCACAACACACACACGCACACACACACACGCACACACACACACGCACACAGAAAAGACACATATATAAACCAACACAAAGGCAAAAACAAATGAAAAACAAACACAGGTCAACATGACACTGATCGACATTGGTTTAAGAAGCAGTTAAATATCTGGACGGTACACGAGAGAAGAGAGATAAGCTACAAGAGCATCATCTGAAAAAAATGCAACACACTTTGTTTAAAGAAACAATGACTGGTTATTAGAGAAACACAAATTAAATAAATACATACACATATACACACACACACACACACACAAAACACACCGTAAATACACAGCATCAAAACACAAAGGAGCCCGCGGATGTCCGTCTAATTCGGATAAACGGCAAAGTAAACTAGCTGTACTACTGATCTGTGTAATGAGACTGTTAGTGTGGTACTAATCACGACTGGAGCTCATGGTGACTAACACACACACACACACACACACACACACACACACACACACACACACAATGATGACAAAACACCGCTGTCTGCTGGAATGCGAGCTGATAGAACTGTGTGGTTGTGTGTTACTCGCGCACACACTCGCACACACACTCGCGCAAGGCAGGCCTCACTGATTATCCACAGTCGGGTCCGTCCTATAACTCTATCCTCGGTTCACATTTGAAACGTGACAGACGACACATGGCATCTTTTTTTTTTTTTCCGCGAACGTTGTCCTGTCGTGGACTTTAACGTGGTCGCTGATGTTCTTCAATAGCGCTGTGCTATTTCTGAAATCAGATTCAGTAGAAAACAAAAGCTTCTGTTTTCATCATGCTTCAGTCCAGGAGCGCTAAACCGGCGGGGCTCTGCAGAGTGGGCGGGGCATTCGCTGTCAATCACAGTGACACTAGCTGATCACGGGCGACTCTGAGCTTGTGTATGTGCAGGAGGGCGGATAGCGCCTTTCTCCCGAGTGTGTTATGCTGCCGTGTGTGTCAACATCCCAGATGAAGAATATCTTTTTTTCCACACAAAATAATAACAATAACAATAACAATAACAAGAATAATAATAACAGTAATAGTTATAATAATAATATACAACAATAGCAAATCGCCATCAAAGGTGGCACCATTTCCCTGCTTGTTTTGCTTTGTATTGTCAGAATACTAATAAAGTAAAGATCAAATATTACTTTAGATAACTGTAAACTTCAGTTTACTTCGACTTTACTTTTACTTTTAATTAACTTGAGTACCGGATGGGTAGCTGCTGACGTGCCAGGTGCTCACTTTCTGGATACTCATAATTTAAATGAATGCGCTCAGGATCAACCTCTCAACCAAACCCCACAGAGTTCATACAAACCCTGAGTACAAATGTACGGACCAATCATAACCTAATCCTTCGCCACGTCAGCACGATTGTTTTTCTTTTCGTTACCTAGTTGGAGATCCGGGTGATGTATTAGGTGCTGTATTCGGCTGATTTAACATTCATTATACAGGAGGACCTGCCGCAAAGTCGCGGTTCAGAGTTCGTGGCCTAAGTCGGTTGCGGATCTATTCTTAGATTGTTCATGGAAACTCCGGCAAATATCCTCCTTTTATTTTTGCTGCTTATTTTCGTTCCAGTACAGTGAACCCCCGCAATATCGCGATTCGCCTATCGCGGGTTCAGGGCATCGCGGATTTTCAAATTTTGAGTCGCGGAATTTTTTGGCTTTCACGGGACTCTGGAATATAAAATATAATAATAAAAAAAAATAATTAATTCGAACATTAAAAGAACATTTAAAGCGAAATAAAACAGTACGCACTGTATTTCATCAGTGGATTAATACACAGTGGTGGTGTACGCCACTTCCGCTTCAGCTAGTAAACAGGCTGTAAACAGGAAGTGACCTCACCGGCAGCAAGTACGCATGTAGATTTTATATGTTGATAAAATGACGTATGTTTATGAGTGTAGAAAGTGTTTAAGAGTATAGGACGTGTTTATAAGAGTGTGGAAAAGGTTAATAAGAGAGTGGGGATGGCTTATAAAGCCTTAATATATATATATAAAAATAATAAATAAATGTGTCGGTCCTGTTTCGCGGATTTCACCCATCACGGGAGTTCACTGTATATACATTTTCATACACTTTAGTGCCAAGTTATTACGGAAAATAAAACTTACTACTTTTGTAACAAACATTAACATGAATTCAGCTAATGAATGTATAAATGTTGTAGTATTGTCGAGAGAACACAAAGCGACCGTATACGAAGACATGTCTTGGGATGGTGAAACACCCGTGTACTCAGAGGCCGAGCACTCCCGCCCGCATCATTGCAGTTTACCGTGTGTAGCTTACCCTGCTTATACCAAAGAAAACCACCGCACATACCAAAGAAAACGCACTTACATGAATTAAAGTACAGTACATACAGGGGGAATGTCGCTATCTTACATTGATAGTTCACAGAAAAATACGACATCCTCTGGAAATAAGCCCTGACGCCTCTTTTGGAGCAAAAATTTACATTAGACCCTGTCTTATTTTTGGGAGAAAACTGTACATGTTGTACTGATGATGCAAACAGATATGAGCACATATATCCATCTCTAATCGCACATGAGACTGGTGTTTATAAATGCAAACACGATCCGTTACACATCGTCCATCAGGTTCCTATTTTCCCGCAAAGTACTTTCATTCTTTCTAATAACTGGATGTCGGCACGGACTGACTGACAAAGCCACTTTATTGAGAAAAAACACCACATCCAAGCAACGCACGAGAGGCTCCTCCTGCAAAATGGCTGCCGACACATGATGTTGAGGCGATTCTCACGACACAATCTCACGACTCCCATCAGCACCGGCACACGACCGGCCGAGGCCGGCTCGTCCTCCGCTTGGTGCTCAGAGACTTACGTTATTGTTGCGGGTTTCCACGGCCGGGAACTTCCTCACAATGAACTTGACGGCCGACTCGAGGTTTTTGTCGATCAGGTACGAGGGCTTGGCTTTGGGATCCCCGCATGCCTGGAGGGAACAAGAACATAGAAGAAGACAAAAATGTATTCAAAACACTATTGCTTCAAAAGGACTTCAGGTGGAAATATGTGATAGTGAGGTCCAGTGATCAAATGTGCAACACGTACAACGGTTAGACACAAGTGAGAAGACAAGGAGGCACAAGTGCAGGGATTTGGCCACAGTTAAAAATGCAATGTAAGACTGAGGGATGGAGAGAGACAGAGAGAGAAAGAAGGTGAGAGGAGTGAAACAGCAGCGTATGACAGCAAAGTTAGATATCTAAAGAAAGACGAGCAGACTGATACCAATTAGAGTCAGAGACAAAGAACAGAAAGAAATGAAAAGGAAAGACAAGAGAAGTAAGAGAAGGAGATTAGAGAGGGCTCTCTAATGGGTGTGGGCAGGCAGCACAGGGGGAGAGCTGAGGGTTGGCGGGCAGGCGGGCGGGACGCACAGGGGGGAAGCCGAGGGCGGGCGGACGGAACAAGAAGGCGGCACGGGCGGGCAGGCTGCACAGGCCGCATGGGGAGAAGCTGAGGGCGGGCGGGCCGGCGGCATGGCGCCCACACGAGCAGGCCGCACGGTGGGGTGCCGCACGGTGGGCGGCGGGGGTAATAATGCCACATGGGGAAGAGTGGAGGGCGGGCATGCCTCACGGGGGGCGGGAGCCAAGGTTGGGCAGGCCACACAGGGCGGGGTTGCAGGCTAGGGGAAGCTGCAGACACAGCGGAGATTGTTGAGAACAAATTAACAGTTTGGAGAAGACAAGCAAGTCAGAAGGACGGTTAATGAGCCAAACGCAAGATTAAAAACGTAATAGAAGGGTGAGAAAAATAAAACATCGATTAGTATAATGAGACAGAGCAGAGAGGCACAAGACAAACTGGAGCGTTAAGAGACAGATTAGAAACTCAGGACAAAGGGCAAATAAAAGACTACATAAAAATGTAAAAGTGATTGGAGATTTAAGAGGCAGGGTAGAAACGCTAAAGGATGGATCTGAGCTTTACAAGGCGGATTAAAGATTTGGAATGGATTAGAAATTTTATTCCGATTAGAACGTTGAGAGGCAGATTAGAGCTAAAAAAATAAATAAATAAATAAATAAATAAATAAATAAAATCGAGATTCGAGGGTTAGGACATGGATTACGATGTAACATGACTGATCAGAGAGCCAACGCACAGATAAGACTGGGAAGTCAAGGGACTGATTCGAGATCTAGGAGAATGGGTCTCGGAGAAAAATGGTGGGAGTTATTACAGAGCCTGAGCTCGACAAGAGAGACGGAGAGATGGAGAGAAAGTCCGAGATGAGACAGACAGAATGTGAGAGGGAAAGAGGAGGTGTTTTGGATGGTGCTGCTCTGTAAGGGATGAGCATCTTACAGAGATGCAGCGTTGCAACAGATCAGTGTGTGTGTGTGCGCATGTGTGCGTGTGAGCACGTAATGGTCACATGATCAGCACGACTCTGCACATGCACCTGCAAGCGAGACGCGCCTGCACAGAACAGCCTTCACGGAGGAAGGAGACGCGGCGTGAGCCCCCGAGCCGAGACACCACAAGCTGCGCCGCCATGCAGCTACTCGCCCCCAGACCACACCGAGACGCGCGCAACTGAACAAAGTGCAGGCGACGCTAAATCGCCCTCCCGGTCCGCCTATTACGTCGCCATCCGGTCCTCCGTCTTAAACGCTGGCGATGACTTAACCCCTGAGCGCGTAAGCACCTGCCACGTCAAAGCGTTTAGCGAGAAGCTGTGCGCTGTTAGACTGATGCAAGTTAAGCCAAAAACCATTCGGATGCACTGACAAGTAAAGGAAGAAAAGAAGAAGAAAAAGAAAAAAAACAAACAAACAAACAAAAAAAAAATCAATTAACGAAGAAAGCCATGCATGTGACATGTCTTTATACATTTTGAATGAATTTAAGAACGAAAATTTTTTTTAAATAAAATAAAAACACAACAACTCAGGCATGTGCTGATGATGTATTTCCAAATCCCGACAAAGGCGTATGCTTTTACCATGGATTACCGTGGATTCCTGAGCCGCTTATAAGAGCTGCAGGAGGCCGAGATGACGAAAAATAACGTCATGTCGGGATTCTCTACAGCGTTCCTGTGGTGCACGGTTATAGTTTGGCTCACAAACCGCCAGCAACACAGCTGCTCGAGGATTTCGACGTCTACACAAAGAAACTTTTAACAGCTATGCACATGAAGCAAAAATGTACCAGATTATTCAGAAAAATAAATAAAAACATTTAAAAATGTGTGTGGGGGGGATCAATCATTGTTAATATTTTATTAATTTAAAGATCAAGTTATTGCAGAATCGGACACAACGTGACGTCAATGACATAACGAGGTTGGCGTGCTGTCTTAATGACATTACACGTCCTGGCCGTAATGGCACGACATGTGGTCATAATGTCTTAAACATCACCTTAATGACATTGCATGTCGTCTCGAGGACATGACATGTCCTAAAGAAACAGTGTCGCCATAATGACGGCGTCTTACTGACATGTCGTAATGACGGAACATCTTAATGACGCTGCGTGTCGTCTGGAGGACACACGTCTTAATGAAATAACCCTTCGCCGTAATGACAACGTCTTAATGACATGACCCAGTGTCTTATTACGACATGTTAAGATGACGCTATGGACAACACATCTTGACGTAACGTCACCTTAATGACATTGCACGTCATCGTAATGGCATAACGTGGTTGTAACGTCGTCGTAACGTCTTAAATGACATAACGGCGCCTTAATGACATTGCATGTCGTCTCGAGGACATAACATGTCTTAATGAAATATGTCGCCGTAATGACAACGTCTTAATGGCATAACCTGCTGTCTTTATGGCGTCATCTTACTGACATGTTACGTCAAGATGTTTTGCCATTACGACGTCACCTTAATGACATTACTTGCCGTCTCAATGACATGACATGTCGTAAAGAAATAACGTGTCGCCGTAATGACATCTTAACGACATAACACGCTGTCTTAATGACAACGTCGTCTTACTGACATGTCATCGTGATGACCTTAATGACATCACATGCCGTCTCAATGACATGACATGTCGCAAAGAAATAACGTGTTGCCGTAATGACATCTTAACGACATAACCAGTTGTCTTAATGACAATGCTTCTTACTGACATGTCGTCGTAATAACAGAACATCTTGATGCAGCGTCATCTTAACGACATAACATGTCATCGTAATGGCATAACGTGGCTGGGACGTCTTAAACGACGTAACGTCACCTTAATGACATTGCGTGTCGTCTCGAGGACATAACACGTCTTAAAGAAACAGTGTCGCCGTAATGGCGTCATCTTACTGACATGTCGTCGTGATGACCGAACATCTCGATGACCTTAATGACCTCACATGCCGTCTCAATGACATAACATGCTGCCGTAAAGAAATAACGTGTCGCCGTAATGACAACGTCTTAACGACATAACCTGCTGTCTTAATGACAACGTCGTCTTACTGACATCTTGATGACATAATGTATTATCTTAACGACAAAACCCTGATGACCTCATAACACAACGCATCGCCCTAATGACTGTGCGGTCACTACCGGGACTAACATTTCACTGCCACGTCGTTTCGTGTTTTGCCTTGTGTGTGCCGCCCCCCCCACTCCACTCCACCCTCTCCAACTTGCTTCCTGATTGGTTGAGAGGTAAAGTCCCGCCCGACTTTGTGTTCATCAGCACATGCCTGGAACGCACAGCATAAAACATTTCGATGCGATGGGAAAAATGAGCAACACAAAAGTAACACATGAATAAAATGATATGTGAGACAAACCAAAAATGAAACAAGACCAAAAAAAGCTGTCTATCTGTGGTGCAGTTTGGGAACAAGAGAGCCATGTGTGTGTGTGCGAGTGTGTGTGTGCGCGAGTGTGTGTGTGTGTGTTGCATACGGAACGAGAGAAAGCGAGAGAGAGAGAGAAAGAGAGAGAGAGAGAGGTCATGGGACATGAGGCTGGCAGGAAAGCAGGAAAAGGGGTAGGAAGACGGAACGGAGAGCGAGGGAGGTAGGGAGTGAGGGAACGAGATTTTAGAAGAGGGAGGTGGGGGGGAGGAAGGTGGAAAAGCTGTGCAAACCTTCCAAACTTGTCCTTGCTGGGGGGGAAGCAGTGTAACAGAAAACAGAGAGAATTACACAATAAAAACACAGAAACGTTTCCAAATTCTCTACCATGCACATCTTACGGAACCCGCGCTCGGAAGCTAAAGGGTTAAAATGGAGAAACCAGGGGTCTGTCTGTGATTAACGGATTTGATCTTGTTAAAGAAAGGATGACATGCGAGGAAAGAAAGAAAAAAACAATAAATCAATAAAAACAAAGAATAAAATAAAATCGATAACGCGAGACCGGAGCCGACGGTATTTGTAACTGAAGAGGAGTAACTTGACAGGACGACTTTCAAAACGAGAAAATCAAAACAGACGAATAAAAGAAATAAATGCAACAATGTCACAAAAACACAACGTGAGGGGAAACTTTAAACACGTGGAAGAAACAAAACGCCCAACCGCTCCTCCACACGTGCAGAGATGTGGGAGACGTGACCTTCGATAGTCTGAGAGTGTTTTATGATGGAAATCGATGGTTTTTGTTTGTCTGTTTGGGGGATGTTTTTATTCTCCGGCAAAAGTGTCCTGAAACAGGGAGAGCGTTAAAGGCATGATCTGGTAAAAAATAAACCGTGGCACTTGTGTCCGCCTCGGTAACCCCACCTGCATGAGCGTGGCTCGAAGCCCCAGCAGTGTTTAAAAAAAAAAACAAAAAAAAAAAACAAAAAAAAAACAAAAAAAAAAACAAACGTGCGAATCGTAAACTGTTTATGGTCTGAGCATTGTCTGAAAGTCTCGTTACGCGTCTGCAGCGACGTCGGCGCTGTCGTATGGAAAGCCAGAAATAAAGCTGTTGCGATGTAGGACGCGCCCTTCTGCGTGAAATGATTTCTCTCCTCTGAGGATTCGCCCGTTTTCCCGAGATAAGCGTCGACTTCCTGAAGTCTCTCTGCTTCCTGTGGCACATTAGAGCTGCTGCCGAGCCTGGAGTGGTGCTGTGCTCTGGCCTTCACAGGCACTGGTTCGATTTTATGAAATCTATCCACCTCTCCAGTTATCCATCCTTCCATTACACATTTATACACAATTTAATCCCCAAACCTGAGCCCATCAGTGAAAGGGTTTCTGCTTTGTATTCGGTTTTACATTTTAAAACTCTCAATGATGTACAATGAACATCTTAACCCTTTACTGGGTTCCTGGGAGAAGAACCATATTTTGCGACCTCGACGGACATCCGAAATGTGCCCCCACGCCTCGTCGGGAGGTTGAAGAAACGTATGGATTTCTCCCATCCTAAATAAATGCTTCTTTATGTTCATATCCGTTTCTATTATATTATGTATTTTATTGTATTATACAAGGGGTGGGCCATGAAAAACTTGCTCGCCTCTGGAGAAAATAAGATCAATGAGCAAAAAAATCGTTTTTATTCACTTGTGTTGCACAAAAGACCCAACAGATGCTGAAAGTGGACCCCGTTCACGTCTGTGCACCTCCACATGGGGCGAGAGATGGAGAGAAAGGGGCTACGGCTTCCTCCAAAGAGCGAGGCACCGGGATTGGAGGCGGGGCTACTTTTCCATGGTCTACCCTGTACTGTATTGGATTACAGTGAACCCCCGTCCATCGCAGGGGACACGTTCCTGCGCCCTCCCACGACGGGTGAAATCCACAAAATAGTGCCGTCACATTTATTTTATTATTTATTTATATATATTAAGGCTTTATAAACCCTTCCCACTCTCTTATTAACCTTTTCCACACTCTTATTAACACAACTTACGCTCTTAAACACTTTCTACACTCTTAAACAGACGTAACGTAATTTTTAACGTAACTCTTAAACGTAATTTTAACAACATATAAAATTCTACATGTGTACTTACTGCCGGTGAGGTCACTTCCTGTTTACTAGCTGAAGCGGCGTACACCGCCACTGTGTATTTATCCGCTCATGAAATACGGTGCATACTGTTTTATTTTGATTTACATGTTCTTTTAATGCTTGAATTAACATTTTTTTATTTTTATTTTTTTATATTTTATATTCCAGAGCCAAAAAATCGAATGAATCAAAATCCGCGATAGGTGAACCGCGATATTGCGGGGGTTCACTGTATTCTAAATAAAAATCCGCGAATAGCCGGGGACGCGAAATGTGACCCGTGATCTAAAAATTAAAAATGAGTCTTTTCAAAACTATGCAGTAGGATATTTTGGCCCTGTAGCAAACATTGACAGATATCACCTAACTGACCATTTCTGCTACGGGAGTAAAGTCTGTCAAGGCAGCAAAAACAAATAAATTATATAAAAATGGCAGAAAAGTTTTGTTTACATCCTGGTTAGCTCACAGTTTGCAGTTTGGGATGCGCATCGATTTAACTGCTAAAATGTCCCATTTGCATTTCTCCGGGGCTCAGGCGGTGTATTTGCTATGACTTTTGAGCGATGTAATCCTTCGATGAAAGGATCTTCGCAACGGTGGATGTTTGTGCTCGGATTTCGGGTTGAACGCGTGAACGTCCGAGCGCTTGGACGCTCGTTACAGCCCTGGTTTACTTAACCGGTGTGCTCGCCGACCGCTGATCTCGACTGCTGACGTCTGTTCTGGAGATTCTTCAAGCCTCAGGACGTGCATTTCAATTACATTAAACACCACACTGTTCTTCTTTAATCTAACACGCTGGACAACCCGACCCCCAAAACAGCAGGACAAACATTGTATCTTGGCCTTGCGATGTCGTTCACTGTCATACTGATCTCCTATAGTCATATCGCCAAGCTCTAAATCAGCGCCGGTCCACCGTGACTCGGTTATCTGACAGCAGTTAGATTTGTGGCTCCTTGTTTAAAGCGACCATCAGTGTGAAACACACACACACACACACACACGATGAGGAATCCAGTCTCATAAAAATCATAATCAATCTCTGATACATGTACGGGTGGGATTTTTTGGGAATTCCTTTTCAGTTTCTCACACACACACACACACACACACACACACACACACACACACACACACACACACACACACACACACACCCCAAACCCTTATCACGATTCCAACTCATACACGTCACCAAAAAATGCAGAGGGCTTTCTTATTTTTTTTTCCCTCCCCAGTGCTGTCGTCATGACCTGCCAGTTGCTAAGCAACAGGACTGCTTGAACGCACGCAGTAGTCGAGTGTTGGCGCCGACGAACGAACAGATCAGAAGTACAGAGAGAAATAAATAAATAAACAAACAAACAAACAAATAAATATATAGAGACGCTCCCTCCGTGCATGCGTTTTAAAATAAGGAAACCCGCGTCGTGATTTATTACCCGTACGGACAACGCCGAGGATTTGTTTTCATATTTAAATGATCTAAACCGACTCCTGGGAGACGCCGGGAGTCTGTACGAGCCTTGCTGTGTGACTGCGGACGTTTTAAAGAAGCCCTCAAGGAAGAGGCTTCCTAGCTAGTCAGCGTGCATGTCCCCTAAATAAAAGCTTGCTAGTCTTATCCAGAGCGCCGCTTAACGACTCGCTGTTTTATACAAAATTCCCTCCAGGGAGCAGAGTAATGAAAAGGATGCAGCCAGAAGTTCACCGGACAAACGCACGCATGCACGAGGATTTATGATCAGAATCAGTATTAACAGAAAACCTACAAGACTTCCGTTTTCTTTCCTTTATTTATTTTATTTTTAACGCACGTCCCTTGTTGTACCTGCTCACTGTATAACGACGTATAAATGAGTTGAGATAAAAATAAATAAAATAAAAAAACAAAACAAACAGTCTCGTCATTCATCCTGCTCACTTTGTGGCCTTTATTGGACCTGCGCTGCACCCGGGTGTCTACGCTTACGCCTCAGACGATCGTCAAAGTTCAGGAGTCATGATTCGCTCGGTGCTGTCTTTTGGAATTTAAAGCGGAATATTAGAGAGGACGGTTTTAAAAAGGCGCTCTGATGGAAGAACCGCGAAGATGAACGCAGACGAGGGGAGACAGCGAGAAAGCTCATGTGTGTGTGAATGTGTGTGTGTGTGAGCGTGGGGGGGCTAACATTACCCTAAAGTGAATAGGGAAAGTCTAACAGAGAAGCCTGTGCTCGATGCCACAATCCCCTTTATGCAGCAAACTGGACAGAATCCAGGACCAAACCTTTTGAAGCAGCACACAGATGGCTGTTCACACACACACACACACACACACACACACACACACACACACACACACAGCATGTCGCGTTAGTCTCATAGCTGTCAACCAATGAAAAAACACATCCCTGTACGCTGCACAAAGTTCATAAGGAATTAAACCCACGTGATCTGCAGGCGCGCAATACCGCCACGATTCCAGACGCGCGCCCGTACAGGCTTCGCAGACGTGTCTCGCGACGTTGAGGCGAGGGAAAATATTACACTTTAATACGTTTACTACATCAGGACAGCAAAACTCAAACCGGTGCGATCCTGCAACACTGCACGGTCAAAAAACAAGACCGGGATTCAGAACATCAAGCGTCAAGCTCATCTATTATTAACACTATTATTTTTCCTCCTCGTCGCCGTCCGATGTGGATTTCAGGCTGACGATGTTAGCTTGTCGTTGCCTCCGTTACTTCTTCTGCTGTCTGACGTCCACGTGTAATACACAAACGTGTCACA
>JAQLOM010000034.1:21997183-22012183 GCA_030068315.1 Chrysichthys thysi
GACAATGTGGAAGTAACAATAACTCACTTTTGAAAATTTCCTCATTCCGATTCATTATGCCAGCATGGGTCACAAATGTGTTGTGTAGCTTGTATTCATTTTGCTCTAGAGAGCCAGCCACCTGTTTGTATGAAGACGAATTCCTTCCCAAAGCATTCCAGCTTTATTCCAAACTTTTATCATCCACAAAGCTGTAGTTAGGTTGGCTTTAACAGACACATCACCTGCATGCGTTTTGCGTGTGTTTTCTATGTATCTGGGTGGTACAGCCCTGGCTGTCGGCTTGTGAAATGAAACCACATTTATGCAGCAAGATATCAGTGGCTCCTGGTAAACGTTTATTTCAGTGCGTGTCATCTTATTCATCTAAATATAGTAGAATTTTTTTTTATTGGTCATTTTTAAATTGTTTTTTAAAAAAAAAAATAATAATAAAATACAAATAAATTGAATTTTTTGCTAGTACAGTTGACAGAAAAGGCAAATTATGTAATTTACTTCATCAGACTGCCTTTTACTTTTTTTTATTTTGGACTTAAAGGCAAATGTTTGCATTTAAAGGTGATGATCTAGAGTACACTCTCTATATACATATAAAAAAAACCCCATCTTGGACATTTCTACTCGAGAAATATCTGGCAACCTGAGAGGTCTTAAATACAGGCAGGTTGTGAAATCTGAATAGCGCAACCAGAGATTTGATTTTAGTATGATGCGTAACTGGATTCTGTATATGACTAACATTGTTCATGTAAATACTGAAGTGATTTTTACATTTTTAAGTTGCGGATTTTGATTATGACCCTGTGTGAGGAAATCACACTTAGCTACGGTTTTTGACTTATTTATCCAGACCATGCACTAAACTGGCTCCTTAGCCCATTAGCTTCCGTGGTCCCCATTTGGGGATCATATAATGAATGGCCTAAAAAATAGATGGCATGTGCCATGATCCCAATATGGGAATTTGACTACAAATTGAAATTTCAGAAATATTAACAGTCATATTTCTTGAAAGCAGATGTTTTTGTTACTATTTAGATGTAAATTAATAGAAACACGTGAAAATTTTCAGAAGAAAAATTTGGAAGCTAATGGGTTAACCAGGATGATTTCTGCAAGATTAAAGAAATAAAAAGAGGATCACAGCAAGAAGGTCCTGGGTTCGATTCCTGGGATCAACGTGGGCACCTTTCTGTGTGGAGTTTGCATGTTCTCCCCGTGTCCATGTGGGTTTCCTCTGGGTATTCCAGTTTCCTCCCACTATCCAAAGACATGCACAGAGGGGATTAGGCTGACTGGCTACTCTAAATTGCCCATAGCTGAGAATGTGAGTGTGAATGGTTGTCTGTCTCTGTGCGTCACCCTGTGATGGATTGGTGACCTGCCCAGGGTGTAACCCCACCTCTCAACCGAAGTCAGCTGGGATTGGCTCCAGCTTCCCCCTGCGACCCTGAACAGGATTAAGCAACAGACAATGACATGAGATGCGAATTTCCGCATTGTTTTGGTGAAATATGTTTACGGGACAGCAACATCCACTGGGTTTTCCCAGACTTCTTGCCAAGCTGATTCACAAACGTATTCCACTTCACGAACCGATCACATTGGTAATAAGAAATCATTAAGATCGAAACAGATTTAATTTCATCCAGAGTAATGTGACACACACAAGCAGTCTCAGAATAGATTGAAATACAACGAAATAATGTTTTTTTAATTGACATAGGAGAAGACGGATCCAAAAGCAGACATAATAACCTCGCAGACACTGCATACACCGTGCTAATACAGGGAATGAATACAGAACATAAATACACAATGCCGAATACAGAATAAATACAGGACACACACACACACACACAGAAGACCACGTAGATCATCACTGAGTGTGTGCAGAAGGCATACAAAAGAGCTGTTCTGTAAATGTAAACATAATCCTTCATTGCGCATTAACACTTATCCAATTTTGAACCGTGGTGCTGAAGGGCTGTCCTGGAAATGTAAATATAGTCGTTTATTTTTCCTTACTGCTTATCCAATTCAGGGTCATGGTGGATCCGGAGCCGGAACTGTCTTTATACGGTTAGGTGCTCTAGCTTTTTACTGGAAACTGTTTCTAAAGGAGAAGCACCTTGTTGTATGGTTCCACATAGAACCTTCGGAGGGTCCCTCCAACACTTCGGTTGAGATAGTGAACCATAGTGGTGTTTAATGAGGGATGTGAAAAGTTATTTCTGCTATGCGAGTTGCAAAATTTCAGATATCTGAGATAAAGAATATAAAAATGCTGCATGCGGTTACGTGGCTATTTCATGATTAAATAATTTAGCCACCGATTTCTCCCTCTATGCATCTGGTGTGTTTCCCAAGCTGACAAGCACCATGTGTTTTACCATCTTACTTCGTTTCCCTTTTGGTCTTGCCTCCTAACCTGTCCTGCCATTGGCTTGTTAACCTATTGTGATCACCTGTTTTATGTTTTCTTTGGATTAACATGCCAGTAATATGCAAATTCTTATTGCAAAGGCTTATAATAATTGCATTTCTGTATTGTTATTTCCTAACCTTCATTTCCACGATCCCAAGTGTTTCCTAGTTTGCCACCTAGGGTTCCTGGTTTGAACCCTTGGCTGTTTCTTTCTGATAATGGATTACGCTTGGGTTTCTCTGTTATTTCCTTGTCCTGCAATTGGCTTGTTCCCTCATTGTGTTTACCTGTTCTTTGTTCAGTCCTGATTACTTTGCTTATATACACACACTGTTGTGTTGACGTCTTTTGCAAAGTCTTATCATCCTTTAAAAAAAAAAAAAAGGTATTTCCTAGTTATTGTTTGTGCGTTTCTCTTGCTTCTGATTATGGATTATCCCGGTTTAACTATGCATGGCTTTGCTTTGACCCCCATCATGGATTTGGATTATGATTTTTGGGTTCAGCCAAATAAAAACCCCTACCGACGTCATGCTCGCTGTATTATTTGGGCTGGGCTGAGTTCTACACTTTCCACTCAAGGTTGTTAAAAGGTCATGTTCCCCATGTTTCTGACCAGCAAATTAAACAAGGGAGTAAATTTTCCAGCCATGCCTTAAACTTTTTTTTTTTTCGATTTCATGATAGCTTTATGGGGTGTGAATCTGTCCAAATGAAATAAAGAAGCCAAAAATATCAACTTTACTGACGCAGGGAAAAACCGCTGCTAGATTACTGTGTCTGGTGTAAACGAGATATACGAGAAAAATAAAAATAAACGAAAAAAAAAACCTCAAGATTGATCCATGAACATTGGGATGGGAATTATTTTTCAAGCCATTATTTGAATAATATTTAAATATTCAAAGTTTGAACCTGCCAGTTTACTGGCATCGTTGTATGTTCTCCCCGTGTCCGCGTGGGTTTCCTCCGGGTACTCTGGTTTCCTCCCGCAGTCCAAAGACATGCTCATTAGGTGGATTGGCTACCCTAAATTGCCCATTGGTGTGAGTGTGCCAACGTCAGATTGAACGACACATCGGTTGGGGTGTTTCCTTGGTCGCATTAGATGTCACAATCGCTCGTGACGACAGCGGACCCTGCACGGCGCGGGACTAAATCATGGAAGAAGAAGAAGATTGGAATAATATTTAAATATTCAAAGTTCCAACCTGCCAGTTTACTGGCATTGTTGCATGTTGTCCCCATGCCTGTGTGGGCTTCCTCCGGGTGCTCTGGTTTCCTCCCATAGTCCGAAGACATGCAGATTAGGTCAACTGGCTCCTCTAAATTGCCCATAGGTGTAAATGTTCAGTGAATGCATGTTTGTTTAGACCTGCAACAGATTGGTGACCTGCTCAGCGTGTACTCTTGCCCAAAGTCAGCTGGGATTGGCTCCAACTTCCCCACGACCCTTAACGGATAAGTGGTATAGAGATAATGGGTGGATGGATGAATATTCCAACTTCCACCTTGACATGAAACATTAAATCTTTATCCATGGCAATGTGTGTGGATAATCTGTATGCTAGATGCCATAAAGTGCATGCTCACTAGAGCGTATAATTTTATTTCTCAACATCATTGTAGAGATTTAAATAGACAGCTAGATGTTTATTCATCCCCAAGGGGAAATTTTGGAGGTGAGATGGCGAGTTAACTTGATTGCAATTATCTTCTTATCGTACAACCGCATTTCTCCATACAGATAAAGAACACCAAACTCCCTTCCCATTGGCTAAACCACAGTTTTGCTATGATTTCAAGAATTGCAGCTTTAACTCAAGCCCATTTCGTGGCTTACCATTCACAAACACAACGACTAAAAAAACCCACTGTATGTGGTAGGAAAAGAGTCCTCTCTGTTTGTACAGAGACAAAGGCTAAAAATTCTCTGTTTCACAGCGCTGAGTGATTTACACATTTTCTGTGACACTGAACTAAAAATACTGCGACGTGTCAGCAATGAGACATGATACGCTGACGAGGGTGGTCTTATGGATGCATCCCTCATCCACACCTCACACCTAGGACCTGTGACGCAACCACCATACCATCCTGTAGACAGTCAGGGCACGTGTAAATTGTAGGGCACGTTGCAAGGAATTAGGGCAACATCAATAATTAAGTAGCTTCGCAACGTTGCAAGGAAGCTGTTTTGTAAACGTGAGGTCTCGGATGTGAATCTTCTGCATGGGATGACTGAAAAAAGTCTTTTGCGCTCCAAAAGCTCTACTATTTTTTTTCTCGGATCAGTTTAGGTGCCTCTAGTGCTATAATGTACAAGCAACAATGATGTAAAAAGAAACAAAGAAAGAAACAAAGAAAAAAAAAACCAACAATTAGCTATTATGGAAACATTCAAGTGAGGGAAGTTTGCACCAATTAGCTGCAATAAAATACACAGAGCTGACAATTTATTAGGAACACCTTGCCCTTCATATAAATTATACAAGTTGTGAATTTATGCAAAAATCGAACAAAGTAGCTTTCCGTATCCGCTGTGTTCACTTGCGTGGCAGAACTGGAGGAAAGAATAATCTTAGTCGCAATATGATGGGCACGAGGCATGCACGTTCTCCCACGTGCCTGGAGTCCTCGGCTTTTCCACCCAACTGTTCCATGGGTTTACGAAGAACGGCACATAAAGTAAAAAAAACCAATCAATCAGTCAATAAATAAAAGACTAATAAGATCAATTTCATGTTTAAATTTTTATTTAAACTGTGTGTAAATGGTTTTGTAGGCCAAAGTGAAAAACAAAAAAGTTTTTACAAAAATTACAATAACAGCCATAAGTGAAAGAGATTCAGCAAAGTGCCAGTCAGCCATAAAAATGACCAAGCAAGCTCATGGCACAACTAATTTGGGATTAGTGACTTCCATGTAAACACTAATTGGTGGAAATTTGCTAAATCTTGCAGTAATGCAGACGATGTTGGCTCCCACTGACACGTGCCGCCTCGCCTCGGTTTATAGGGTGCCATTACTTTTGATCTAATTGAATGACTAGTCTTAGTTGTCTTAATTAATGAATTTATGTTGGATTGCTTTCTTTCAGGTCATTAATAGCAACAATCGATTTCTTGTGTATAACTGAAATAAAAAATAAAAGTTTTAAACGCCAACATAACCCACATACTGTATAATAAACCTGCAGTAACTCCTTGTCACTTATATGATTCGAAGCCAATCAGTCGAGGGATACATTTGTGTCTCCCTGTACATAAATTCCAACAAACTCAGGAGCTCTCATCGGATTAAAATGTTTGTCCAAACTAACTGGAATTTCATAGATACCACATTTGGTGTGAATTTAGGAATAAATTTGTTTGTATCCAATTTGTTCAATTAAGGTCAGTGATTGGTTAAAAATAACAAAAAGAAAGCAGGAATAATGTAAGGAACATTTTGTCGAACTCAACATTGGTGTTCAGAACATCATCTCAGAATGCATGCCTTGTCACACTTTAGGGTTCAGTATATGCCAGGTTCTGGTGTTGATGTCAGTGAATTGTTTCTTGTCAGAGCAGCAGATATTGGATAAAATTGGTTGCCATGAAATCTCATATCGTTTTACTGTTCAGTCTGGGGAAACATTCTGATAAAACGAGTAAACATGCAAGATGACAGCTTTGTATCGCCAATAAGTTCTGATTTATGAAAATTAATTTTTTTTAACATTTTAACAAAAATGCCCTCGTGTGCATTTTTTAAAATGAACTTCAGAGCATGGTGATGTAGCGGTTAGCACTGTCACCTCCCATGAAGGGTTCAATCCCTGGGGTGGAGTTCTGTGTGTTTTTTTGCATCTTCCCCCCATGTCCGTGTGGGTTTCCTCCAGGTACTCCGGTTTCCTCCCACAGTCTAAAGACATGCACAGAAGTTATTAGGTTAATTGGCTATTCTAAATTGCCCATAGGTGTGAATGAATGTGAGTGTGAATGGTTGCCTGTCTCAGTGTGTCGCCCTGCGTTGGATTGGTGCCCTGCCCAGGGTGTACCCCACCTCTCTCTCACCCGAAATCAACTGGGATTGGCTCCAGCGTCCTCCCGTGCCCCATGTGGACACGGGGAGAACATGCAAACTCCACACAGAAAGGAATGCAAAAATAAGACATCTGAATTTGGCTTAATCAGTATACAGTAATACAGCAGCAGTTGTCCGTTTTGTGGTCCATTGTACAAGTTGGTGGAGACAATTGTATGGTGTAGAGAATGCAATTCAACCTCATATTAGTGCCCCTTATGTACATGGAAGAGCAGCTGAACCAGTGATACAGCACTGGTGACATCTTTTACTGGATGTATTCCACTAGGATAATGCTCCATGACACTGGCACCATGAAATATTCCAGAAGCAAGACATTGACATTGACTGGTATTTGTTTGACAGCCTCTTATACCCAACACAACCATCAATTAAACAACTAAAGGTCTTACTCAGTGGGCCAATGGTGGCAACTTGAGAAGATCTTTCTCATCAAAAGTACAGTGACTTAAAATTTGGTGGGGAAAATGTTCCAGATATGGGATTTGAAGCCAAGCTTGTACATCGTAATCAAAATTTTCACACTTTTCGAAATATTCCCTTTGGCACCCTCGGCACATCAGAATAAGCTTAGTTGCTTCGGTGGTTTCAGTCTCTTCAGCCCAGTCTCTTGACCTTTGGAAAGAGCCAGAGAGGGTGTATTTGGCAGCAAGACTGTGTAGCTGTTGAATTTATAGGAGCAGCAGCAGGTAATTCTTCATGGTATAAAACTGTAGCACAATGTCTACACAAACACAGACCAAGTCCACTGAAGATCCAGGAAAATTATGACTTGACTGTAAGTAATAAAGTGGCAACTAAAACTTGTATGTTATCAGTGTACATTGGAATTTGCTCCCCCGGCTGCAGAACAGATCCGAAATCTGCAGCAGACTGATCGGAGTGAATTGTTGTTCTTAGAAAGGTCTGGCTTGAGTAAAAGAACCCCATTTGTGTTTTCACTTTTTTTGTGTCTTTTTCGCCATTTCTCTTCCTGAAATTTCTCTCTCCCTCTGTCAATGTATCCTTTTTATATATGATATTATTTGACATTTTCTCATCGTTGCGCTTTCCCTTTCCTCCTCGTCTCTCTTTTCCCTCACAATCCTTTCTTGTCCTTCTCTGCATCAGTTGTATATCCTTCTTGCTCCTATCGCTCTGCCTCTTCGCTTCATGATTTCTCTTTCCTCTACCCAGTGTCCAAAATATTCTCTTTCTCACTCTCACTCTCACTCACTCTCAGGGTCTCTTGGGGTCTTTATCCCCTCTGTCAAAGACATTTAAAATCTTCCACCGCTCTACCTATGTCCAAAAGGTTTTTTGTTAGGCACTTTCAATACAATACCCACGCCACACTTTAATTCCAAAACGATCCTAGTCTTCTTAGTAACTCAACTCATTGTCTATCAAGTTGTCAGAGGTGGCTTTAAGATAAAATACGTTTGATGGTCATAACCAAAACTGGTATCATGAACATCAGCATAATCCAGTCTTATGCTGATTCAGTAACAGGCCAGTTTCCCCAGAGTAATAATGCTTATTTAACTAATTGCAAATTGAAACTTTGTCCCTGTCATCTGTAGCGAATGTATAAATGCTCCTCTGTGTTTTGATGTTGATGTGATTGAGTGGAAGCGCCGTGGCCGTTTTGGTATCTGATTCCAAAACTGTATCAGATAAAGTGAATTGTTCAGGTTTCCCCTTATTTCTTATCCTTGTCCTGCAACTCAAGGCGTTTTTAGTGTGAGCGCACAATGGCACTACCGTCATGTGATGGTTTTATTCTTTAGTTCACATTTTTTCCAGACCGTCTTTGTCCCATTTCTTCTCCCATCAGTTTTTTACATATTAACCTCAAACCAACTTCAACTTGTGCATAGTATGTGCATAGTTAAGAATAGGATATAAACCTGTTCTCTCATTTTTACAGCTTTTCTGTATTCTTTCCCCACTAAAATGAATGTGGATTCAGGACTGAAATTCATCCTGCCGATTCACACTTCACTGCAGAGCCACCGAACTTCATGTGACACCTCAGGCCGACGCAACGGACCCTTACCGGAAATCAGCTTTGACGTGTAATTGTATTCCCCCCCCCCCCCATTTTCCTCCATTCCTGTTTCTCCTGGTTACCTTAATGCATTTTCAGAATCAAAGTGGTCCTGCTTCTTCATGCTTCGTTAGAGAGCCGCCAAATTTCATTCCATAGCTCTGAACAACTCACTCGACACACACACCCATCCTTCATGAGCCACACTTTGCTTTTTCCTGTGTTAATATTGCAATCAACTTCAAATGCTAAAATTTGCTCTTTGCTTTTGAGCTGTCATCCTCATGCACTGTATACACTGCTGTCATAAAGCTAGCATACCGTCTTCTGCCTCTAATCTATTGTGCTACAGTGTTTTTGCACTTTATTTAGCAGTCCAATGTACGGTACTCCTGTAGTGTATTGTGCTGCATAATTGTTCTTGAAGAACAATATCTCCTCCCCCTCTCTACAATTAAACTGCTGGGATGACAATAAAACCCTACCTGACCTGACGACTTGGCTTGAATGACAAGATTTGCGAATTGCATGTAGGCGTTTCGAGTGCTTGTGTAATAATACAGGCCTTCCTGCTCTTCTTATTGTCTTGTGTTATCAGTGAAAGCACTGGCAGGTTAAACCCAAAGAATCTCACTGCTGTTAAGGAGAAAATCTTCTTTTGCCCTGCGAATCTGCGCGAAACTTTCCCTGTATCACTTCAACAGGAAAATCAACCAACACTTCCTCTCCGAGTTATCATCTCAAGCTGTCGTACCCCTGTCACCATTTCTGGCTCTTCCTTCTCTTCTTCATTCATGTCACATTTAAGTCGAGTCATAAATACCAAGGTCTCAAGGAGTTTTACAGGCTTGTAATAATTGACACCCCCAAAGTGTTAGATCGTTAATTAAGACAAGGACAAGCTCTATCAAAAACATAGTTGAAGGAGAAAAATAAAATAAATGAAGACACCTTGGGAGGGGTGATTCAAGAACAAAAGAGCCTTAGAGGCATGAGGCCAGAGGACTTCCTCACTCCATTAACACCATCTCACCAGTAACAACCTTGAGTGGTCATATGGAAATGGGAAGACGTCAGATATAACCTCTTGGTAGACTCAATGCTCTGTGACCCGGCTACCGTAATTAGCTCGGAGCCCTTGGGTGTAGTCATGTCTGAGTGAGTGAGTCTGGCGGTTTCTATCAAACACACTCATCTCAAAGGAAATTAGTATGTGCAATGACATTTCTTTGCCTTAAATGGCATATTAAAAGATGACACATTCAAATCAAAGTATATTAACGTACAAATTACATACTGTATTACAAAGAATTCCACCTTTAACCTGTGGCCCAGCAAAACATCAAACAATTATCAGTTGATTTATTATTGGGGGGGGCTGTGCCTACGACTGATATTTTAAAAAGGTATTTGTGGTACTGACGAGTGGTTAAGACTTTTTGAGTGATCAAACATGATGGACAGTAACTGGATCGCCAATGCTTCAAATCTCCATATTGGGTATTATTAGTTAGTTGTAAAACCAACTGCTGTCAGGACCCTGGAATGATGGAGAATGCATGCGCATATAAAAGCAAATAGGTTTATTGAAAGTAAACACAATAGTGGATAGAGCAGCCGAATACTCGTAGTCAGTGGCAGGCAGAAGTAATCGAACAGACAGTCAGGGTAAACTGGATGAGGCTAGAATCGTAGTCGAGAACAGGCAGAGGTAATCAAGGCACAATCAACGTAGCAGGGGAATGACCGGGAGCACGAAGATATAACAGTCCAGGGTCATACACGGGATATCCACAACAGGCCAAAAGACAATAAGACACAGAAGTAATCGAGAAGGCAGTCCGGGGTCATACACGTAAATCCACAACAGTCAGACAGGGGTTAGGTAGAGAATCGAGAGTCAGAGGCAAACAGGGTCATACACAATATAGCTCAGAAATATAACAACGGCTCGACAATGACTACACATGGCAAGAACAATGCTTCGCAGAGTGTATGTGTGAACTTGCGACTTATATAGTCCATAGCAGAATGAACCACACCTGCACCTCGTTAGTAAACAGGTGACTGGGACCTAGGCAGTTCATTGGTCGGGTTGCGAGGGTGCAGGTGCTCTTGGGAAGTTGAGTCCATGCTATCGCGTTGGTTGCCAGAGTTCGAGATATCGGGCGGGTTGCCAGAGTTCGTGACAACTGTATGCATTCCTGATGGCATGTAACCATATAAAATTTGCATCGTCTGAAAGGGGTGGTGGTCAAAGGAGGATCTTCACCAACAATAGAGCACTAGTGCGTCATCATCAATGCTGTCTGCCAGCCATAGGGCGGCAATAACTGGCTAGGAGATGCTTTCAACATTCCTAGCTTCCATGACCGTAATTTACACTGAGCACAGGCCAGGACTTCTTGGCGGCACACATGGCACATTCACACCCCTGGGCAATATAGAGCAGCCAATCCACCTAATGTACATGCCTTTGGATTGCAGGAGGAAACCCACGTGGACAACATGCAAACTCCACACAGAAAGGCGCCCGTGCCGAACCCAGGGCTCGAACCCAGGACCTTCTCGCCGTGAGGTGACAGTGCTAACCACTTAGCCACCGTGCCACCCCTAGTGTGTCAAAAGGCACTATAAATCAAGATACTTAAAAAAATGACAAGCTTTCCATCAAACATAGTAATCTAGCCAGTCTATTGCTGGTACAGACTTGGATGTGCAGGCTCCATTCTAACAATAATAATAAAAAAAGGGTGACAAATTCAGCTCAAGGTTGACGGCCATCCACACATTCTCTCTCTGCATCCCCCCCCCCACTTTATCTCACTCTTTCTCTCTGTGTAGTAATCCGTCCCTGCAAAGCCATTTTGTGTAGCCAGGCAGCGCTTGTGTTTCCATGGCAACATCTCTCATGCATCTGAAACACGAATGTGAGGTTTGCGCTTTGCGTTTCAGTTGCGTCCATCTCAACTTTACGGACGTTTATTACAGGCACTTAGGATGAAACAAAAACGCTCCTCGGTGCTGTCATTCATTTATGTCTTCACGGCAGGACAAACAAGTGTTGTTATTTATTTTTAATAAGCATGATCATCTTATTCTAAATGATAACTCATCAGTGCCGTGCTCATATTTAAGACCTGCACAGTGGGAAGATGTTCTCTGTTGCATTATTTCATTCTTCACACTTTCTGCAGGGGAAAATAGCTCAAGCGGACAAATGATCGGAAAAGTCATGCCGAAAAAAAACAAAAAACCGATCAGCATATTAAAAATGAACACCCTGTGTTTTCTTCGTTAAGTCCTGAATGAAGGGAGATTTTTCTCTGCCCAGCAAGCTGCTAATCTTCCCATGTCCAGGCGCCCTGATTTAATAGAGGAAACGACCTGTTTTTGTTCCTGTGCTAATTGTGAAATAATTAAGCTGTTTTACATCACAGAGTGTAATCCAATAGAGCCGCATCCTTCAGGAGTAGATCATTAGGACTTGGCCTGGAAATGCCCCCAATGTACCACAGGGTAGTAAAAAACAAAATAAAGCTAAACACCCCACCCTTAAAGCTACCTCCTTAATGTAAAAGAAACACCGTTCCCTTCCCACAGGAGGCAAAGGCCTAGGGTGAACACAAAAAACGTTAACATTTTAAGTTTGTGGGTTGATTGGATGATGGCGATATATAAATAGGACAGGAGACTGGAGACATGATTAGCTTTTATTGTCAACAGAAAACAGGTCTGGCATTTACAGACAAGGGGAAACAGGACAACCATGAAACCAGGACAAGGGAAGGTAGTCTCACCCAGAAAAGAATACATGGACAATCAACACAGCAAACCTGGACTATGCTAAACTGTATTTAAGTAGCTAACATAACTAGTAGAACATAAAGGGAATACTAGCTAACTACACTAAGCTAAACTAACAAAATAAATACAAGGGGTGGTATCTGCCCTCTAACCTAGTGGGTCTAGACAACTATGCACTTGTTGCACCATTACCTGTTTTCAAACCCGAGGGTAGAAGGGAAATTAAGACAACAAACAGAATAACAGTCAAAACAAGGTAGTAGCTGGCAGACAATAATGACAGGCTAACAACAGGCCAAAAAGCTAGCAAGCTAACACCAAGGTAACAGTGAGCCAAGGGCTTCAGTGTGCTGCTTTTAAAAGAAAAGAACTTGAAAACCTCTTACTAATTTTGATTATGTTGCTGTTTCAGTTCAATTCATTTATATAGAGCTAATTTTTTTTTCAGATAAAATAAAGATTTCTTAGTGCTGTTTTTGAACTTTTGGGAAATAGAAACGAACTATGCATAATGTCAATTTTTGATCTCATAAAGTACAAACTACTACTACTACTACTAATAATAATACCAGGCCATAGCTGGGAGGTGGGTGGGTCCACATTTCTACATCAACTCTTCTGTTCATGATAGGTAAATTCTAAAATCAATGATTTTCAATGATTATAGGTTCAACAAGCTAAGTCTCTGGGTAGCAGCTATCAGGCTAGTGTGGTCCTATGACGACATAGTGAGGCCAGCGGGCTCTCCGTGTATTGTTGTCGGGTCTAGGAAATGCAGAGGGAGAAGGGAGAGGAGGCAGAGATGGGGCCGCAGATCCGGCGCTATGCTAAGGCACAAGCCACCTCTACCGAGCCTGTATCTCACCAGTGCCAGATCTTTGCCGCATAAAATGGATGATTTGGAATTACAACTCGCTGGAAATCGCTATGTTGGTGACTATATGAGTGTGAGAGCCTAGCTTGTGTCCATTTAATGCATGCTAACGTGGAGAATTTGAACATGCTATTTTGTAACAAAAACCTTGGGTGGAAAAGTTTATTTTTTATTTCCAGCATGTGTGCTGGTGGTCGATCGTCGTGACGGTACAGATCCAGGTTTTAAGAACAACCTGGATGCAAAAGCACTACTGTAGGCACCGAAGGTGTAAAAGTCACTGAGGATGAAATGATTAGAACACAGAACTAACGAAGCCTTATATTTCGCTGGTGGTGTTCCAAAGACAAATTCCAACCATTTCTTCCTCAGTTCTTCTTCCTTGGGCAAGGCGTGCAATGTTGGTGTGTTATTGCCACAAACAGCACAGACACGAACATGTTCCACCATGTTTTCAACTTGCTGTTAGGTCCTCTACTTCTACCTGCCGAGACGGGCTCTGCTCTCTCCTGGCCGCAAAATCAAAACAGTCTTCCCGTGGGCGGTCGCAAGCCAAGGTGGGTGAGGCCATGAATACTAATATTTGAAGTGACATGAGTTCGAAGGGCTTTTTCTGATTCGCTCGTTTTCCCGTCTATATTCTTCCTATGGCTAATGCAGGCAATGGGGGTATTTTCACATTTTCACGTGCAGCATGCATATGCAACTCGGAGTGACCTATCATATTTCGAAAAGAGCAAGTATTAAATGGTTTCTTGTGGAATGACCCCTTTAAATATTGCTCAAATATGCCTTAAAGTCACTGTATTACTGGGCGCAGTTTCACCAAGACAACTTCCACTTAAAATCCAGACAGAATGGATAATGGACAGTACATTTTGTAACAGCAGTATAACAGTATACGTCTCTGCAAAATGTTAAATACGGAAGTTGTTGCAGATATATATATATATATATATGATGTGGTGGTTTCTTGTCTCGTAGCAAGAAGGTCCTGGGTCCGATCCCCGGGGTCGACCAGGGGGCCTTTCTGTGTGGAGTTTGCATGTTCTCCCCGTGTGCGTGTGGGTTTCCTCCGGGTACTCCGGTTTCCTCCCACAGCCCAAAGACATGCCCAGAGGGGATTAGGCTAATTGGCTTCTCTAAACTTCCCGTAGGTGTGAATGTGAGTGTGAATCTATCTCTGTGTGTCGCCCTGTGGTGGATTGGTGATCTGCCCAGGGTGTAACCCCGCCTCTTGCCCAAAGCCAGCTGGGATTGGCTCCAGCTTCCCCCTGAATGGGATTAAGCGGCAGAAGACGAATATCCATCTCTTCATTAACCATGCAGAGTTATTATATTATGCATTGTGTATTTTTGTATTTTCTATACTGCTCTTCTCTTGTGTGGTGTGCAGTCGTAACATAAGTAATTTTCCTACGGGATCATTAAAGTTTTGTGATTCTGCTTTAAAACCGAATTGCTAGAATTAAACTAAAAAACAAAACAGACTGCCATACTGATCGACACTAATCATTTGTATTAGATTGCATGTTCTTCAAGTAAATCATCATATCACTTGCACTCACCTCTGCTAGCTTTCTACAGTTTTTCTTGTTTTCTGCATCGCTCTTTCCAGTATGCCCCATAAATGCCAACTGTTGCATGCCCAGACATGCACTTGCATCAAGCAGGTGCTTTCGAGTATCTCTATTAATGCCCACTCGCACTCATTATCCTGTGCAGTTTGTAACTGTAAACCCTCATCCTCTCATCCCACTAATTGCTGCT
>JAQLOM010000034.1:22014683-22021040 GCA_030068315.1 Chrysichthys thysi
ACAAACAACAAACAACCACCACTGAACACCAACAAACACCAACGTCTTCCAACAAACAACAAAAAACAATCTTCTATATTAAACACCAATTTACATCAGTATTCTCCAATAAACACCAACACACTGTACTCAATTAAAAACAAATACCAGCATTCTCCAGCAAACACCAACAAACACCAACGCTCTCCATCAAACACCAAAACCAAGTTCCTCTATCAAACACTTACTTATACAGAACTTGCTGTAGTCCATCAAACATAAATACCAGCATTCTCCATTGAACATCAACAAACACCAATGTCCTCCATGAAAAGTCAATATTCTCCCTGAAACACCAACAAATGTAACCTTCTCTGTCAAATACCTACCTGCTTCTATATTCCAAAAACAAACAGCAACTTACTCCAACAAACGATTCTCCATTAAACACAACAATCACCAACATTCTCCGTTAAACACAACAAACACCAACATTCTCTGTTAAACACCACCAAACACCACCATTCTCCATTCAACATCACAAACACCAACATTCTTCATTAGACACCACAAACACCAACATTCTCTCTTAAACACCACCAAACACCAACATTCTCCATTCAACATCACAAACACCAACATTCTCCATTAGACGCAACAAACACCAACATTCTCCATTAGACGCAACAAACACCAACATTCTCCATTAGACGCAATAAACACCAACATTCTCCATTAGACACCAACAAACACCAACATTCTCCATTACACGCAACAAACACTAACATTCTCCATTAAACACAATAAACACCAACATTCTCCATTAAACACAATAAACACCAACATTCTCCATTAAACACCACCAAACACCAACATTCTCCATTAGACACCACCAAACACCAACATTCTCCATTAGACGCAACAAACACCAACATTCTCCATTAGACGCAATAAACACCAACATTCTCCATTAGACACCAACAAACACCAACATTCTCCATTACACGCAACAAACACTAACATTCTCCATTAAACACAATAAACACCAACATTCTCCATTAAACACCACCAAACACCAACATTCTCCATTAAACACAATAAACACCAACATTCTCCATTAAACACCACCAAACACCAACATTCTCCGTTAAACACAACAAACACCAACATTCTCCATGGAAAACCTAACCTTTTCTATCAAACATCAACTTCCATCAATATTTTCCCTCAGTGTTGGTGCACTGTCTATAGAACACCAAACATCACAAACATCTTCCAATGAACACAAACACCACCATTCTCCACTGGGCATCAAATGTTCTGCATCAGTCCCCAACAAACACTATCATCTTCCAACATCGATCCACAAACACCAATTTTCTCCATCAAACACCAAAAAGACATTAAACAACAACCGCCATGATTCATTAGGATCCTCGGTCAAATTCCAACAAATGCTCGCATTCTCCAACATTCACCGTCAAACACCATTTTTCTAACATTCTCAAATAAACACCAGTGTTCACAGTTCAATACCAAATTCTCCAACAAACACTAACATTGGTATCCCAGGAGATTATCCTAGCAACACTGAACTTGAAGAGGGATGCCAGTCAAGCACAGGACACCATGCACCCCCACACACCCATACTCATTTACATCTAGCATTTCAATCCACCATCTGGAATGTTTTTAGGCTGGAGAAAACTGGAGAACCCAAAGGAAACCCACACAGACACGGGGTGACGATAGAAACTCCACCAAAACAGGAACCAGGGGTTCTGACTAAATAATGTCCACTAACAAAGTCAAAAGCCAGACGTACAAGTGTGAGGAAGCACTTTGTAGAAACATCTAAACAACCAAGCACCTATGGTTTAAACAAAAGGTTCCTGATCAGTTCCGTGAAAGCCATATTTTTATTCTGTTACACTTTCTAACACACCCGACCAGGTAATCAGCATTCTACAGGGTTTTTCAACTGCTCAGCTGTGCAGCCGCTGGAACAGAATAAAACATTTTGGAGAGAGAACAGAATGAAAAGGGAAGGAATAATAACTTCAGTCTTTATTGTACTGATGCTTTTTTGTTTGGTTTTTTTTTGGGAAAAAAAGGTTTCCTGTGTAAAGATTTAAACATTCTTATCCGATTGAAATTATTATTATTATTATTTTTTAATAATTACATTCCTACTGTTGTTGCAGAACCAGCGAGAGTTATTATAGGCATAGATTGATTTTTAAAGCATGTTAGAAAAGTCATATTGATTAAAACGGAGCAGCTTGGTGCACAGCATGTAGTGTGAATCTGTCAACTTCTGAGAGATTCACACGTGATGAGACATCCTACACACGTCGGTTGGCTCTGAACTCTGGCCCTCGGGACAGAGAAAGGACTGAGGGCACACACACACACAAACACACACACACACACACACACATACATACGTGCACACACTCGAGGACACCAATCATGATGCTTAACACACACTCTTGGCAGAGGGAACTGGGACATGTTCACACTAACACTATAATACTTCTAGCTTTTCTTTCAGATGCATTTAGCTGACCTTAATTCTCAATGCAGGTCTAATACAATCTTTTTTTATTTCTTTTATTTTTTGTTTTGTTTTGCAGGCAGAAGTACAAAACGACCTCTCAGAGGTAAGAACCATGTCATCATCTTCCTTTGGGATTTGCGCTACAGTAACTTGTTTGGCAAATGAACAGCAAAATGCCTCAGTGGATATTTCATGCATGACAACAGTTAGCCATATGGAGAAGAAGAAAAAAAACAGCGCCGACGATGACTGTTTATTTGACACACTTTGCTAGTCACGCGTTCATATTTGGCACTGTTATAGGGATGAGCTGTGATCGTCTTTTAATGTTATTACAGTATTGCGTTTTTTTGTTTTTTTTTTAAAGGTCATATTTACCTGCACTTACTCAGATTGTCAAGCAGTTGAAAAAAAAAAACATTAACAAACATGGCATTTGGACTCTCTGGAGTTCTACGGATGTCTGTGTATCCCCAATCACTTGCTAGCTTAGACAAAAAAAAATACAAATACAGGAATAAGAACAGTCACATTTGAGTATTTTTTTATAATAACATTGTTTCACTCCAGCACGTTGTAAACAAGAAGTCATATCAAATAATCAAAGCCACTTTGGAGACATCGACCAATGATGTCATTGTCCCTGTACAGTATCTATCAGAGGAAGGACTTATCTTCTGAGAATGATCAAGGTTATCTACTTTCCCAATCCCCAGTTCTTCCTAAACATGAAGGAAAAATCCCAACTAAACGACTTGCTTATGAATTTTATAATCTTACGTTCTTTAGTGGCATCCAAGATTCATTTTACAATGAGACTCTGATTGACATTGTTGGGCTATTTACATTTGGCTTAACAATTTCCTCCTTGACTTGCAATCTTCATTATTATGACTATGACTACCTGCTGATGTCACTGGTGTCAGTAGGATGTAGCACATGCTTCATAACTACCTAAAGAGAACGATGCAGCGGCACTTTATTCTTTTAGCCTGTCCAGCTGCCTCACTTCTTCAAACAGATCAACCTCCAAAGCTTCAACTTTCATGTTTTCATGTTGAATACTACCATCAGTACCTTTCACTAGTCAGTGAAACTTTCACTAGACAGTGAGCTTTCGCGTAACTCAGCTCAGCTGTGTCATATAGCTGCACTGCATCGTGGAACTTTCAGTCCAATGTTTGCGCCAATGTCTCCACAAAATCTACACTGGGATTCTCTTTCCTATGACATTCAAGGTCATTGTAAAATCTTAAGTGGGACAAGAAGCTGTCGCTCATCCATGTTTCAGGGCAAACAGCATAGAATGGCTGTTTCTCCAATTTATTTCGCCATGAAACGCTATTGCAACTGCGCTAACAATAACAATGTCCCGCATCGACATCAGTACCGCATGCTAACTTCTCACAGGAATGACAAACAAAACGAAACAAAAAAAAACCCAGCAGCAATTAAAAGAAAATCACACAAACTGCTTAAATCCAATGTGCTTCAATCCGGAGTGTTCGTTAAACACCAGAGCTGCAACGTTAATTATATTGCTTTCCTCAAACCTGATTATCTTGATTGGTGCTGATGTTTCTGTCAATAGTTGTTGACCGGTAGTGATCCATATAAACTCCTAATCCTTTATGAAACCTTCTGAGATGGAGTGCTTGAAACGTGTGAATGTTTCTTGATTCATCTCCCAGTGTATTCTCGAGGGTTTTTTGTTGAACCGCTAGTTACTGATAGCAGTTAACCACATTTTGCTCCATCACCGAATGTTTGCTTAATACTTTCAAACAACATACTGTCATCATGTCGATTAACTCTAGTAAAGATGCGTGCTTATTTAGCAAAAACAATGCAAAGGCTCCAAGGAAAATCCACTATTCTGTATTCAACATAATAGTTGTGAAGGCACTGCTATGTCAACATCCTTGTTTACAAAAGTCCAGATGAGCAACTGCCATAAGTTATCTTTTATTGCTTAATCTATGGCTGATTGCTCTATGGATAAAGATATTAGACATGAATTTAAAATAGCTAAATACGTAGGTTTGTTTCATAGTGCAGCTTCATGCTAGCACTTCTAACTAGCAGCATGACTCTGAACATTTAAGACACAGCTTTTTCAACGTTTTTGAAGATGTGTCTTCAACGGCATTTTTTTTTAACAAGCTGTGTTGTCAATTATCAATCAGATCGGACAGGGTAAATAAAATAGGCCTTCAAATTTGATGAAAGCGTAGGAAAACTCTTTTCTCGATGAACTGCCTTCAAGTAGATAAATAATGTACATAAAGAAAATAGGATCTGCTACACAAGCCGTGACAAATTCAAGCATTTTTTCCTACATTGATCGATTGTGCTGCGGTACGCTTCCAGTTCTTGGTTTGATCTGTTGAAATACATTGCAAGGTCCACATGAGGACCACATAAATGACCATTTATGGGTTAAAATATAACATGGGTGCTTAGATATTTCTGGAAAGTATTAACACACCCCTACCCCATAATTATGGAAGATGGTAAAACATTGTCGTGTCATGTATGTAAATGATTAGTATCATTAAAACTGTACTTGCTTTCCCAACTGAACATTTATTAAATGGACTGGACCAATCGTTATGCTAGTAGACTCTAAAACGTTTACACGTTTCTGAGTGACAATTCTCTGTGTGCAATTTAATTTTTTTATTTTATTTTAACGCATCGCTTGTCAACTGAACTAAATTACAGGACTGCGATTATTGACGACGACACAGTACTGCTTCCAAGGTTCTTTTTTTTCTTCTTTCTGAAGCAGCTTCTCACTCGAAGGACCTCCTCTGAATGAATTGCGCTGGCAGTAATCGTATTTTAAAGTGTCCGTAATAAGAAGATCCATCATGGTAACTGATTATTAACTGTTGCAGAAGACATGGTGTGTTTAAGTGTGATGGATTATGGGACGCTCTATTGTAGATGAGTGATGTATAGAGAAAACGTGGTGTTGAAGAGGAGTGAAGAGGTCGCTGAAATGTAAAGAGAGCCTAACACTGATGACCTGAGTAAGCAACATGGCTCTTGTTGTGTGTGTGGGCAGATGTGTGTGTGTGTTCTAATGCTATAGTGCCTCCACTCTCTCACACAGAGAAAAAAGCCTGAGAGCACTGGCTGCAGTGAAGTGGCCCTAACACACACACACACACACACACACACACATGATATTAAATCATTTCCTGTTACATAAATAAACTCTGCTTGTCCCATCATGTACTTTCATTTCTGAACAAACCCTCATGTAGAAGGATGCTATACTGTCATTAGGCAGCCATCTTGGATGCTTTTTGCTATTTTCCCTTTTGCTATACATTATTAATATAGCCCCAGGGTCTATCCTCACCACCCCCTACCACTCTTGATACCACCCCCATCCCCCACTACTCTCACCACCACAACCGCTCACATGCCCACCACCAACTCCACCACCACCACCATCACCACTGCCACCACAACCTCTCTCACCCCCACAACCACAACCACTCTCACCACCGCCAACACCAGCACCAGGAAAACAACCACTCTCATCCCCACCACCGCCACCACAACCACTCTCATCCCCACCACCGCCACCACAACCACTCTCACCCCCACCACCGCCACCACAACCACTCTCACCCCCACCACCATGACCACGCTCACCATCACCGCCACCACCACCAGGACAACATCCTCTCTCACCCCCTCAACCACAACCACTCTCACCATCACCAACACCAAACCCAGGACAACAACCTCTCTCCCCCCCCCCACCACTCTCACCCTCCCCACCACCCAGACCGCCCCCCCTC